>PVJH01006523.1:0-101059 GCA_004026705.1 Nesogale talazaci | reverse complement strand
TTTGGGGGCATGTGGCTAAGGACCAGGCAGAATGTTACTCTTTTGTGAATAAGCTTGTTAAGTTTCAGGACTTCATTCACAACACAAAAATAACAAAATGCCAAAAAAGCGTGTTGAACATTTCATTGCCAGCCGAAAGGTGGCTGGAACCCATCCGCTGTTACTCGGAAGATGGTTGAGGCAGCCTGTTTCGATTGCTTTACAGTCTAGCAAACCCAATGGAGACACTCCACTCTGTCCTATAGGACTGCTACCAGTCAAAGTAAGTGCAACGACAGAAGGTTTAGTGTTTGGGGGCCTTAAAAGTTATTGTTTAATAACAAACTATGCATGTGAGTATGCTCCTGATCTAAATTATCCTTTCTGTAGGCAACTAATGTGTCTGCCTTCATAATTTTTGCCTCCTTATTAATTAAAATAGCTGCTGAAACATAAAAAGAATGTGATAATCATAGTTCTGTGTAAATGAAGCTACATTACTGGTCATCTGTAAAGTTTATGCTATGAAATGATAATTATTATTGTTCTCTATGCCTACTCTGGAAAGAGAATTGTGAGGGACTCAAATTTAAGGTTCACAGCAGTTTATAGTAGACTTTAGAGTCGGACATCCTAAGCCGTTTCTTTTAGATTGAAGCATGAAATGGTTTGTTATTAAAAAGTCTGTAAAGGTTGGTATGAGTTTTGCTTCCTATACCTGTCTCAGACAATATAACAAACACAGAAAGGGTAAAATCTAACATTCTCCCTCTACTTTTATGAAGAATTTTATACATAATTGGCTTTATATAAGAAAGCATAGTTAGAAGCTATTATAAAGCACATTGATGACAGGACAACTGTTAATTATGTGACCAATCTGCTCATGCTTTTACTTTATAGATTTTTTTTCTCACATCACTGTCCTGGTGAGAGTAGGAAGCCCAGCCTTGCTCCTGGAGAGCTGCTGCTGGATTGGAACCGCCAACCCTGTGGGCCGCAGTCCCACACACAACCACTGTGCCACCGGGGCTCAGCTACTTTATAGATATTTATATTTTTTAAGACACATGTTACTTGGCATTTTTGAGCTATTTTATCCTATACTGTTTATAATGACATCAACAGTGACACTAATATTTGAATTGAAGTATTTCTCATAGGTCTTTAATATATGTCTGGAAATAATTCTGCCTTCTAAAGAGAAGGAAATGAAAATTCAAGAAAAAATACTAGTTAATTTTCATTTGCTTAAGAAAATCATTGGCTACATTCTAAAACAATAGTGAACTTCACTTTAAATATGAAACTACAAGTCACTTAAATATGTGTATTCATTTATTTTAATGATTCATATTCTTGCATATAGACAAGAACAACAATCTCTAAATGAAAAAATTAAGACCAAATATATACATAGTAAAATTTATTTTCTGAATTTACAGAATGGGTAGCACTGTTGAATAAGCTATGGACTGCTAACCTAAATACCTGTAGTTCAAATCTACAAACTATCCTAATGAAGAAAAATGAGACTTTCTGTTTCTGTAAATATGTACAGCCTTGGAAACCCTAGATAGGTTCATTGTGGCTCGATATCAGTGTGTCATTACACAGTTCTGTGAGTTTTTAATACAGAAAAATCATCCAGTCATCAAAGTACAATCATGCCATCGACTATTGCCATAATGGCAAAATACTCTCCCTCTTTAAAATCAACCCTGATTTCAAATCCTTAGACTCATGCAACTGTTGATCTTTTTCTTCATTTATAAGATTTATTTAAACTTTATCCACATACTACACAATCAATTAGCTCAATCATATCAAGAAAAGCTATATAATCACTATTATGATCAATTTTAGAACACTTTCTTCTTTGTACACACTGCTACATATGCAAAATTTTAAATTGTAGCAAAAATATACACAACAAAATATTCTTGAAAAAGTATTCTTGAATTCAAAAACTTCGAAGTGTAAAAGTTGAAAGATTTCTACGATCTGATGAGAAACCAGAATAGAACTTCTATATGAATAATTCAGTGCCACTGAGTATATTTTCTGCATTTTACAGCCATTATTGATATCCTTTTTTAAGTTCTTCCACCTCCATTCACATAAACTTGTTTCCTAAGTAAAAATTCTTCCTCCTTCACCTCTGTGGTAGTTACATAATCTGGCGTACATTTGAAAGGATTAACAGGGAAGGGGTGAATTCTAGACTATCAATCAATAATAGCCAATGAGGCTCAGTGTGGGCATGATCTTCTCCTGAGAATTCTGGGTAATGTGGTTTTCCTCCTTAGAGGTGGAAGACACACTCTCTGCTCTTTCTTTGCAAGATATCCCTGAAGATAAGCCCTATGTACCTACCCTGATGCAGCCAGAATCCTGGACCTGGGCAAGCTATGCGGAGAACTCTGCCAGCACTGAAATGCTTACACTGGATGTACAAGACTTACCACCTACTTGCTTGTGATCTTTCTGCATTTGGCATCATTTCATATGTTTTGTGAGTCTGCAGAGGACTTTATAGACTTGTGTCAGCTATATGAGATAATCTCAGACTTATGGACTTGATCTAGACTGGATTGGGATGCTTATTTCAATATTCAATTGACCTTGTATATAAACCTCTTTCTTATAAGCATATGAACATTTGTGAATTTGTTTCTCTATCTGGAATGACACAACTTATGATAACCATCGGTCATGTTTCTTTTCTTTTGAGCACCTTTCTTGATATAATATTCACATATCATTCTCTTTCATAGTTAGATCACTTTTTAAAGGAATTGTATATCAATTCCTAATCAATTCTAGTGATCATCCTAATCAATTCTAGTGATCATCCCCTCTCCCACATACATTCTTTGCTCTCCAATACCCCTAAACCTCCCCACACCCTATTTCTGATAAATCATTACCTTTTTCCTCTCTATGCATCCGATCTCTCTGTTCTTCATGAACTGGGGAACCTAACAGAAAAAGTAGAAATAATGAAACCAAAAATGAAATTGAAAGATGAGACTAATGATAATATAATAAAGATCAAAATAAAGAGTGAGAGAAAGAAAGACCACCAACAATATTTAAAAAGCGAAGGAAGAAATTTCTGTTATGGAACAAGTGCAAAATGTTTGAGCCTAAAGAAAATGCTGATTGAGTCAACTGACCAAGTATCATGTTATACCATGATTCATACACTATAATCAAGTTTATAAGCATCTCCGTCTGGGGCTGAGCCCTGGTGGCGTAGTGGTTGTGCATGGGACTGTGACCCACTGGGATGGAGGTTCAATTCCAGCTCCACAGAAGCAAAGGCTGGGCCTCCAACTCCCACCACCAGAGAGCAGTGAAACCCCCCCTTTCCCCGCCAAAAAAGAATCTGCGTCTGATAGCAAAGCTATTCCAAGTTCCTCTCCTGTAGTTAGAGAAGATCAACGAGAGGCTCAGTCTGACTACATGGTCTGCAGATGGATTTTAGGATATCCATTAACTCTATAGCCTTCTACAAATTGAGTGCTTACAATTTAAGCTCTGATGTTTTTCCCCAAATCATATTTTGATTCTGTTATTATCACCTTTGAATCACATAGGGTGGTGTGCTTCATCATTATGAATTTAGTTGATGCATCAATTATATGGCTGCTTGTTTAAATACAAGTCTTTGAGACTCCAGACATGATTCCAATTGATAATTGAGCACTAATCGCTTTTTCATCACACTTTGCTATAGTGATCTCTTCATGGAGGCCCGAATCAAACAGGGCCTTGTAAGAACTCACTTTTCTGGGATTCTGAGCTCAGAATCCATCAGCTTATTCATGGATTATGAACAACTCTGGTTTACTCTAGTGATGATATTATGGCAAAAACAAAAATCAACAATAACAACAAAAAACTGAAAAATTTTTAAAAATCATGTAGTCAATCATCTCCAAAAACAATGGTTCTCAACCTTCTTAATAAAATATAATGTAATCCCTCATCCTGTGGTGACTCCCAACCATAGAACTATTTTTATTGCTGCTTCATAACTGTAATTTTGCTACTGTTATTAATCAGGTGACCCCTGTTAAAGGGTAGTTTGACCACAAAGGGGTTGCAACCCACAGATTGAAAAACTCTGCCCTAAGACATGGATAACATCAAGAATTTATACAATGGCAGAGATTTTAAGGAGCTCCTGATTTGAGGAGTTCATGAAAGTACAGTCCAACTTTGAGCTGCTATCCATGAGTTGATGATTTGTACAGATTGTTTTCTTAATTGATTGAACTCTGTTTGCATCAGGAATGGGAGTTGGTGCAAGGTGAAAATTCCCTAACCTATCCACAAGGGCAGCTCTTTGTCGATCAGATTAATAACTGTCATAAAAATGGAAAGGGGCCAGAGAGGTACTAAGTATATGGTGTGTCTGGGTTTGTCTTCCTTGGACAGTGACTAGGCCAGGGTTCCCACCCAAGTGACAGCGACTGTCATTTCCACAATCTTGTGGTAGTCTACCTTTACTCACGCTCCCGTCATGGAGTTTCAATCCTAAATCCAAGGGCACAGGAAGTTTTCAGGTAAGCTCTAATTCATTTGATTGGACTTCCACTTTAAGTCCTTCTGCTGTGGCCCTTGAGGGATGCCATATTCCTTATAAGGCCAACATGTAGGCTCATCATTGTGCTTTGTTCATGGTATGGTACATGAAAGGTTGGTTGGTTAGAAATATATTTAACGTGTCAACCCAGGAATACAGAAGCAGGGTTTTTTTCTTCCTTTAGATTCCATAAAATTACTATTTAGACCCCTTCCAATGTGAAGTTGTTCCTCCCCATTTACCCAACACATGTACCAACAGAAATATTCAGGGCTCCTTTGAAATGTAGAGGTTCTCCTCCCCTGCTCTTAACTTGATTTCCCAGGAAAGTTCTCCTCTCCTTCTTTATAGCACTCATGGAATTGTGACAGCCTTGTCTCAAAGTTGTATAGAATCAAGCATATGATCATTTCCCTTTCTCTCTTTCTTGAAAGACTGACCTCACTCAAGTGAGGGCTCCTCTTTTGAGGTGGTTCTTACGAAGTGCATATAAGGAGGGTTATGTATGTTTCATGACTCCTAGGCAGATATTCTGCCCTTTGTGGGAAATTAGTCTTGAAGGCTTGTTTAATTGGTGTTTCTCTTTGTAGGAGTGGACTCATGCAATTTTTAACCTTTTGTGATTGACTAGCTTCATTCAACATTATGATTTTCAAGTCCTTCCATGTCATGCCATGTTTCATGCTTTCATCACTGACTTGAGTGATGCTTAGCATTCCATTGTGTGCACATCATAATTTCTTTAGCCATTCTTCCACTATTGGGCATTTGGGTTGCTTCCAGTTTCTTGCTAAGGTGAACTGTGTTGTTATAAAAATAAGAGAGCATATAGCCTCTCAGATTGTGTCTCTTATTTCTTTGGAGTTTATATGTCTAATATTGGTATTGTTGAATCATATGGGTTTTCAATTCCCAGCTACTCTAAGAATCACCATATCATTTTCCATAGTGGTTTTATGCATTTACAAGTTCACTGACAGTGTAGTTGAGCTCATCCTTTCCAAAGCCTCTACAGCATTTGTTATTTTCTATTTTGTTTTTAATTGGATTGGCTAGCATTGCAAATGTACATAACCTGCATGACTTTTGATCATGAGCGCTTT
The DNA here is from genome assembly GCA_004026705.1 of Nesogale talazaci. Classification (NCBI taxonomy): domain Eukaryota; kingdom Metazoa; phylum Chordata; class Mammalia; order Afrosoricida; family Tenrecidae; genus Nesogale; species Nesogale talazaci. The sequence continues at coordinate 95,383 of PVJH01006523.1, read as the reverse complement.
TTTTCATATGTGTTTTCATCATTTTTACTTTGCTTTTTTGAACTGTCTGTTAATACTGTTTTACTACTTCTGATTTGGGTCATTTGTTCTTTTCTTTTTATTTCCCAAAACCATTTTTATGAGAGCCAATACAGTTCAATCACATCAAGAAGTATTATTTTCTTATTGAACTGTTGTAGAGTTCTGTAGATTTTGATAATTAGGCCCTTGTCTCATGTGTCATTGGTAAATATTTTTACCAATTAGTTGACTCTCATGTTACCCTTTTTTTAAATATATAAATCACTTTATTGGGGGCTCATGCAACTCCCATAACGATCAACACATATGTCAATTGTATGCATACCATATTTGTACACCTTTTACCATAATCACCCTAAAAATATCCTCCCTCCACTTAGGCACCCCATACCAGCTCCCTATATTTCCCCTCTCTTCCCGCTTCCCCTCCCCCATGAACCCTTCATAATTTACACATTGTTTTTACTTTTTTCATATCCCACTCTGTCCAATGTGTCCTTTCACCCACTTTCCCACCATCCATACTCAGAGAGGTCATACATAGATTCCTGCAATTGGTTCCCCTCTTCCACTGCACCAGGTTATTTTTTAATGAAGTCTTTTCTTGCGCATAAGCGATGGGGTTTCAGCATGTCCCAGTCATCTATTTTGTCTTCTGTTATGTATGCTTCCTTTATGTGCTCCAGTCTTCTCATGCATGATCCTGATAGTTCTGGGATTTACATTTATGTCTTTAGCTCATCTTGAGTCAAACAGTTTATTTTTAATTTTTTTTGGCATGGGGAGAGATATGATTTTTGCTCCATTCTTCTGCATATGGAAATTCAGTATATCCAATATCAGCTGTTGAAGAGACTGTCTTTGTTCCATTGGATATTGTAGGCCTTTTCTGGAAGATTAGTGGCTTTAGGTTGATGCATTTATGTCTAGGTTTTCTGTTCTGGTCCATTAGTATACAAATCTCTCATCTCATTATCAGGACATTTTGACTACTCTGGCTGGGCTAGGTTTGTTTAGTCAGGTAGTGTATCAATGTCTACTTAGTTCTTCTTTTTATGGAGCTCTTTGTTTATCCTACATCTTTTGTATACCCATACAATATTGGTAATTAGTGTTTCAATATTTTTAAAGAATGTATTTGGGATTTAAATGTATTTGTATCTGTATTGTAATTGGTATTGTTTTCAAATACCATTTTAATAGCTCTCTCACTGGTATACAGGAATCTGATTGTTAATCTTTAATCTTCAGGACCTCAAGAAAAGGAACTTAAGGATTTTATGTCTAGTATTAATCACTTAGTGTTAATGGTTGAGAAGCCCTGATATTGTAGTGCTTGATTTTGGTGTTTCACTTTAGAGTTTTCCTTTTACAGCATGTGAGGTTTCTAGATTTTCTATTTTTTCACTTTTCCTCTCAGACTCTTCTCATTTGTTGTATGGTTATCATTATCAAAAGAATTAGTATTCTTTTCAGTTTGGGGTTTTATTTATCCCCTGGTAATTCCATAGTCTGTTCAATTTCAGACATTTCATTTAAATCTGGCTGGTTTTTGTTATGTGTTTTTTTATTTTGATGTGTGTGGGTAAACTGATATCTTCAGTTGTTTCGTTGACATCTTGGTGTGGCTATTCTGTGTGTTAGGGAGGCGGGGTTACATGGAAGGAGTGAAAGCTGTTAGGTGGGGCAATAGGTGGTAAACAATTTAAGTATGTGAGAGATAGTGTTAGATTACAAAAGGTGGAAGAGGAAGTGTTAGCAGAGGAAGAAAGAAAGGAAAAAAGACTCAAAAAAAGGTGCATCAGGTAGGGTTAATTGATAGGTTAAAAGAAATGTAGTTAGACAAAAATAAAATACACTTTCCTAGTAAGGTTTTACTCATGTGGAACAAACTATAACCAGTATAGGGTGAAGTCTACTAGGACATCTTATTTTAGCACCAAAAATAAAACTTTAAACTACTGTGCCTATTCTTAAGGAAAAATCTGTTCAGCACTGGGTTGAGCCTCGGTGGCATAGTGATTGTGCTCAGGACTGCGGTCCACTGGCTTGGAGTTTCAAATCCAGCAGCAGCTCTCTAGGAGCAAGGCTGGGCCTCCTACTCCCACCACCAGAGGGCAGTGATGCCCCCCCAAATAAAACAAAAAACAAAAAAAACATTTGTTCAGCACTAATTTAGGGGAAATGCAAGCTGAGAGATTAATTGTAAAATGAGTTTTCTTTCTTTTATTTAGATTCAGGATTTCTCTTCACTTTTTCCTCCATAACTTTTTTTTTTCAAGAAATAATCTTCACATATGATACATTTGTCTAAAGCTGGAAGCGCCAAATCATAAACTATAATGACTGATCATTAAGCCACATTTGCTTTGTGAGAAGTGACTGATTCGCACTTTAGTGAACTTATTTATCTACATGATTATACATATCAAATCAACTTCCTTGCTAAGTGTACTATGTTTTTCATTGTGATATATTTCATTAAGATAAGGGTTGTTACTTAGGAATGTTAAAACAATGCATTTTAGGTGCCTTCTTGTTTGTTCTGGTCCATACACACCCTAAGTAATGCAGAGGGGGATGCCGTTCAGTTCCACAACAGCCCCACCATGGTTGCTACGTTAAATCCCATTGTTGAAATCACTGTGTCAACACATCTCATTGAGGACCTTCTTCTTTTATGGGAATTACTGCTTGGTATTGCACAGTCAGTTCAACTCTTCATGTCCCTGTGCACAGCAAACAAAACAGTGCCGAGTCCTGTCCATCCTCAAAGTTATCATGATGCCTGTGCCCATTATTGTAGAACTTCTGTCAATGCAACTTGTTGCAGGTCTCCCCTTTAATTTCTAATCCTATACTTTATAGAAGACAATATCCTTCTTCAGAGTCTGATCTTGCCTTATCACGTTTCCAAAGTATACTAGACTAGTGATTCTCAATCTTCCTAATACCATGATCCTTTAATACAGTTTCTCATGTGGTGGTGAACCCCAAACCATAAAATTATTTTTATTGCTAATTCATCATTAGTAGTAATTTTGCTACTATTTTGACTTGGGAAACCCCTGTGGAAGGGTCCTTTCACCACCCCTTCCCAAAGGGGCAGTGACCCACAGGTTGAGAACCGCTGTGTTAGACCAAGTCTCATCATACTTGCCTGGAAGGAGCATTCTGACTATACTTCTTCAAGAGAAAGTTGCTTGTTCCTCTAACAGTTCATAGCATATTTAATATTCTTCACCAATACCAAAATCCAAGTGCATCAGTTCTTTTATGGTCTTCCTTATTAAATGTTTGGCTTTCATGTGCACATTAGATAATTCAAATTTCATAAATTGAGTCTGGAGCATCAGAGTCTTCAAAGTGCTATTTTTTCTCTTCGACATTTTAAAGAGATATCTTGCAGCACATATACAAACTCATTATGTCATTTGATATTTTAATCATTGCCTCAATGGACATTGTGGTGGTCATGTGCTTATGTTAATTTCATGATTGGGATGTAGGGGTGGTGTCTAGCTTGTTAATCTGGAGATAGCCATTGAGTAGCCAATGCGGCCTCCATGTAAGCATGGCTTTCTCCTGATATGTCTGGGAAATCTCTGGACATTTCCCTTGTAGAGATGAGAAGCTATCTCCCTAGTTGTTGAAAGTTAGTCTCAGAGACAGGGAATTACAGACAAGACAAGATGGCAATGTCTGAGCTGCTGCAGATGCCACATGGCCTTGTCCTGATGGAGCCAGACCTCTGAAGCTGGAGAAACCATGGGGAGACCCCTGCCAGTGCTGAGTTGCTTCTACCACCACTGGATGCTGTTAATGGACCCTGAGCCCTGGAAGTGAGGAGCCATGAGGGGACCCCTGCTGCTGCCGGGACTCTGTACCCACTGACCTATGACTTCATGGGTTGGAAGAAAACATTATGGACTGGTATCAGGCCTATGGGCTAATATCGGACTTGTGACTTTGAACTGGACTGGGTTGGGATGCTTTCTCAGTGTTCCATTCCTTTTGTATATAAACTCTTTCCTTATATGCATATGCGTATCCATAAATTTGTTCCTCTAATCTAACCAGACTGACACAGACATTCATTGAGGATTCACATAAAATTAATTACTTGACAACTTTAACTGTTATCTCATCTTAACATTTTGCTGCTTATTGTTCTGGTTGCTAGTGCAATTGTTTTCTAATCCGCACTGAAGTATACAATCTTTGATCTTTTTCCGCAAGTGCTTCCCTGTCAGCCAGGAGCATTGGGTCATCTCCGTATGGTAAGAGGTTTTCCTCTCTTACTAACAGAACATTCTTTTCAGATGATCTGCTCTACACACAAATTGAACTAAAAGTAGTAGAAAGCAAAAGACTTGACCCAAATCTTTCTGAAATTTTTTTACAGATTTCATCTTTTATATTGGCTCCATGAAAGACATCCTAAACACTTTATGACACAAAATATTTTTCTCCTGGTATTGAAAAAGTGATATCCATGAGCATTTTAATGCTTCTCTATATAATCCTGGTGATGATATCAATGCAGATGGAAAACAGCACCTCTATGTAATCAATATACTTGATGCAGATATAAATTAGGAACATTCAGAAATTTGAAATGATAATAAAGAAATGTATAAAACTGTGTACTATTTTTAAAACATTCCTAGGTACACAATATTTAAAAAAAATAATCCAGGATGATTTTTTTTTGCCAGAATAATTTTAAGTGCCCAACTTAAAGACTAGCAAAAGGAAAAAATACCCAGATGCTACAAGTGTCATAGAATTTGTCTTTAAATGGAAAGGGATGTTTTTTAAACATATGGGATTTTTTAAGAGGCTAAAAGGTCTTTAAGAGGCTACCCTGGGAGCTTAATTCAAAAATAGAACTCTATGTACTCAAATAAAAATGTTTCAGTGTATTTCCAATTTCTTCTTTTATATATATAAAAAAAATCCCAGCCATCTGGAAGGATGATCTGGATTGGGAGAATTTTTATTCCTTTGTATACTGTGTGCATGACTCATCTTAGTTGTAATGGTCTGTAATTTCCTCCAGAACCCCCACCCCTGACTGCCACTATAGTCAGACCTTCCATATCCAAATCTGTATTCCTTATGCCGAAAGGTATACCTTCTGTTCTCTGAGTCCTGGTCTCTATCACCCCTAGAGTAGCTGAGGCAAGGCCTATGAGCTCTAACAGCCTTTCTTGGAATGACTGACCTTCATGATCAATAAGAATCTGGTGGCCATCTATGGTCCCTCCATTCATGTCTCACAAGGCATCTGAAGCACGTTCCAGATTGCTGAAGGTGATAAAGCTAAATCCCTTGGATGGTTGAATCTTCTGATCTTTGACAAGGACTGCCTGGAGATAGGACTTAAACTGCTGCTGCAATCTTCCAATGCTTGCTCGTCATTGTTGAAAATACATTTCAGATCATAGGTTTTTTGTTAACTTAAGCAAACTACGTATCAAACCTCCTAATAGTTTGAACTGTCCCAACCCCAACTTACTCTTATATGGATAATGCTTCATTGTCATCACTTTCCAACACATGTTCATTCATTGGGACTGGCACAAATAGAGAATTTTTCTAGCTCTTTGGCTAGGTAGCTGTCTACAAAATTTCTAGCCATAGAAGATGGAAGGCTTTCACTGTTGTAGTCCTCTGTGGCAGCATTTCAATTGGTAATCTGTCGATTTCTGTAGTCTAGTTTCTTTCTTTTTTTTTTTGGATATAAGGAAAAGGTTTATATACAAGAGGAATAGTACATTGAAAAAACATATCAACCCATTCCAGTTCAAAATTATAAAACTGATATTAACCCATATGCCCGAAATCAGACTATAAAGTTACTTTCTGACTCCTGAAGTCACAGGTCAGTGGGTGCAGAGTCCTGGCACCAACAGGGGTCTTCCCATGTGTTCTCGCTTCCAGGGCTCAGGGTCCATCAACAGCATCCCGTAGTGGCAGAAATAACTCATCGCTGGTAGAGGTCTCCAAGTGGCCACCCCAGCTTCAGAGGTCTGACTCCATCAGGGCAAAGCCATGTGGTCTCTCCACAGGCTCCTCCAGCTTCTTTGAGGCTGCCATCTTGTCTTGTCTGTGCTTCATCATCTCTGAGACTAACTTCCGACCACTGGAGATAGCTTCTCATCTTCACGAGAGAAATATAGCGAGATTTCCCAGACATAACAGGAGAAAGCCATGCCCACACAGAGGCCTCATTGGCTATTCAATGGCTATCTCCAAATTAACAGGCTAAACTCCACCTCTACATCTCAATCATGAAATTAACTGAAGCACAGAACGGCCTAGTTACTAACTAATGCCTCAGTGTAACTTGGATTTCTTCCTTCAGTATCCTTAGTAATTGATTTTATGCTATCTCCCAAATTTTGAATGTGAACCTGTCATTCCTTTCTTTTTTTTTTTTTTCATTTATTTCTTTTTGGTAGTTACTCCGCATATTATTTCAGCTTTTTTTCCTGATGTTCTCTGGCTCTTTAGGGAAACATGTCTGTGATGGATGAATCTGCTGATATTTTAAATACCCACGACATAGTTTGCAGCACCCCACCAACAGACGAGTCACCACAGTACAGCAAACGGACATTTTGGGACGGTCTGTATTTAGAATACATCATAGCATTGCTTTTGCTAGCTATTCTAAATGGTGTTCTTGTTGCTTGGTGCCATCACGTTGGTTCTGACGTATAGCAAGCCCCTACACAACCAAATGAAACACAGTCAATGCCTGTGCCACTCTTGCAATTATGCTTCTGTTTGAGTCCATTGTTGCCGCTGCTGTGTCACACCATCTTGGTGAGGGCCTTCCTCTTTGGTGACTTACTATGTTGCTATCAACTAGGTCAGCAGTTAGAGACCACCAGTTTCTCAATGAGAGAAAGATAAGGAGTTCCATTTCTACAGAGAATTAGCATGTTGCAAACCTACAGAGGTAGTTCTACCCTGTCCTATGTAGGGTCTGAATTGATTGGATGGCTGTGATTCCAAATAAAGACATTAAATTATGTTAAACAAATATAGCTACTGAAACTTCTATTAAGAAAAAGAATTTAGTTGCTGTGTATAATTATTTTATTTGAAAATATTAGCTCCCATACAGAAAACTTGTAGTTCAATTTTTCTTAACAAAACTAGTATATATTCTAAAGTTATTCTCCAAAATTTTAAATTATTTAAATAGAACATGACCACTGTGTATAAAAGCACAATAGAAAAACAGTATCCTTGTTCTTAAACTACATTTTTGGTCTACATGAACTGAGAAACAAAGTAATGATTAAATAAAAATTATAGCATGAATGAATTCAAAGGACATGTTCTTAGTTTTTCTAGGTAAGTTAATTCTGTGACAATAAATGGTTTTAAAACAATATTTTTTCCACTATGGATGTGACCTTCTGTGACATAGAGAATAAGTGGAAACAATGTAATATTTATCTAGATCAGTGCATCTCACATTTTCACATGTATTACTTTCCCCTAGCGGGATTATGAAAACACAAGTCTGTTGGGTGCTAAACTCAGGGTTGCTGATCCATTCAGTCTCTAGTAAGATCGGACATTTCATGTTTGTGTTATTTCTTTTTTAATTGAGGAAGCATATCTAAGGCTGTTGATGCAGGTGTAGTCTAGGAGGACAACTGATGTAGGCCTTAGTCAACTCTACATGCTAATATCAGTCTTTTGAGTACTTACCATTTGTATTTTATTTGTCTGTACTGTGAACACCTTCAGGGCAAGAAGCTTGTTTCACAGTAGCCAGCACCAGGTTAAGACGTGGTGCTGCAGTTTTTAAATAACATTTGTGGTGTCATCTAATAGGAATGTGAAAAAACTATGGAAAAGCAAGAATCAGCGAACATAACACTTAAGAGTATCACTTTACCTTAATGAGTCTACCATACAATTTGACATGTTATCCTTTTGAAGAGTACAATTCTGTGGCATTAGTTGCAATCACAATATTATACAACCATCAAGATCCCCTAGTTTCACCATTCTAAATAGAAATGCATATTCATTAAGCAACAACCCTTCATGTTCACAGCATTCAGCATCTAAAACTATGAGACACTTGAGACCTTTGTCGATATATGCAATTGCCCATTCTGGATACTTCTTTTAAATTAGATCATATAACAGTTGTCATTTTGTGTCTGATTCATTTTACTCAGCCCAAGGGTTCAAAGCTTATCTATATCACACCGTGCTGAATGCTATCCCACTGGCTACATGTAACATATGTTTGTTATTATATCTTTTTGGTCACGAAAATAACTTTTCAATGAGTACTGTGTAACTTTAATAGTTTTAAGGAATGCATCGATAATCAAAGTTGCAGTTAAGTAGAAACACATTTATCTGTGGAATTACAATTTATTTTAGTAAAACTTAGACTATTTCAACAGATTGAAAAGCAATGGCAACAGATAGATATAGACTTATCAATTAAAATGCATTATTTACATAACTGCATGCGAAGAATATATACAATCATTGATTTTTTGAGAGCAAATTTTAATAATATACATTGTTTTATTTGTTGATTAAAAGAATGGTTTTTCCTTTTCTCCTGACTAAAATAATCTGATCACTTGTCTTCGAGAGCATAATAAAATAACACATTGATAGTACATTCTAGCATATATTAGATGCTGTAAAAAACAAGCTTGTGTTCACATTATCTTAAATAGACTATAAAACAATTCACACTTCAGTTACATTTATTTTACTAGTAATGAGTCGCTGATGGGAAACAACCAGAGGAGGAAATGTCATTTGGGACTTAGTAGATGATTAGATTGACACAAGTAGGGTTTGGAGAGACAGAAAAATTGATAACATTTCCTGTCCAGATATGATTAAATTATGCAGAGCTTGAAATTTAAGAAAATGATGAGTTATCTTCCCTGGGGCGTGGGCGTCCACACTCTAAAAAGGAAGAGAAAAAAGTCCACGCTATACCCCTGCATGAGTAGATGATGCATGTTTTTACTCTTTTCCTTTTTGAGCCAGAAAGGACATAACCATTTTGTAAATGGTGAGAAATATATAATTCTCATTTATGCCACTGCTCTCCTGTTACTACATCATTTTACAGTTAATGGGGGGAAACCTATAGATGAGAATAAAGTGCTCTATTAATTATATTGGATCAAATGATTTACCTTACCTGATATACAATATTTTCTCTTCCAAAGAGTGTCAACTAAAAGAAGAGTCTTCATTCTCACATAAAATAGTGATTATTCCCATCTAAAATAAAAGCTTACACAACACACACAGTCACAATCATTCCTACATACACAACGAATCAATGATTCTCCTGCTGGCACATTTCATATGTCTATCCTTACTTTTGCATGGCTTAAGTTTTTTCTTTTATTTCTGGTCACCCCTGCTATCTTCTGACATGAACTAGTGAGGAATATTATAAATATTTCTATTTACATTCTAACATATTCAGCCTTTGAATGCCTTTCTAAATCTCAAGCTAATTCTCTCTTCCTTAAAAACATGCAATTACTTTGATACTGTATAAGCAAGTCCAACAGTTCAACATAATTTGCAAGACAATATGTGATCTAGTCTCAAATCCTTCTAGACAAGGTCAGATATGTTTCCCTATCATTTACTTGTGGGTTTTTTCTTTTCTCATATTCTTTTCCTTTCCTCTGCCCTCCCTTCAACTTTTCTTTTGGAAAAATCAAAGCTTTTTCATTTTATATAGGACAATGTAGAGGGCATATTCTTTATAACCACACCCTCTGTTTAAGGTGCAATGATTCATCATGTCTGCTAATTTATCCATTTAGAATATATTTCACTATTTTCATCATCACCACTTACAATTTGGGTTGTCTTCTGTGTTGCTGTGATGCTTGAAGTGATTTAAAACTATTATTTTAAATATCAACAGGAAAACCCTGGGAAGTAGGTTGGTGTGGAGCTTCCTAACCAAGATCAGATGAGAAAGAAGCAAAGAGCAACTCATTTCTTAGAGAGTAACTACTGTCGACCATGTGAATAATAGTGGAATATTGCCTGATGTAATGCTAGAAGATGAGTCAGTCGAGTTGGAAAGTAGTCAAGATACGACTGGGGAAAATGAACTACCTCTAAATAGCATGCTTCTTAACGCTGTAGAAGGAACAAATGTTTCAGTACCTTCACTTAATATAATAGGACATGCCATCAAATAAGAAGACACAGATGCAAGTATGTATTGAAAGTCAAAATGTAGACTATTGCAATCATCCCACAACTTTCCTTTAAGTAAGCCAGACTGTTCCTTTGAAAGGAAGATGGTAAAACTTCTCATGTATTTTGGACAGCTATAATTGCTCTTTGCTATAAAGTTCTCGTTTACATACATATGAGTGTCTTTGGATTTTTTTTTGTAGTCAACCCAGACTATTTCACAGAGATAGCATCAATAAATAGAAAAAGTTTTATAAAAACTAAATTGAATCATTGCTTACCTCAGTACTTTTTATAATTGAATGCCTTCCTATCCTGTTTGTGGTAATAAATAGAACTTAAATATTATTTTATTGTACGTTATAGTAATAACTAGTCTTATATCATATATAGTGTCTGTCTTGAGGTTAAGAAGCCAAATTGTGTTTAAACAAGTAAAACTTATGAGTTTAACATAGAGGTGACCCAGCACTGAAGTGCTATGGAATTTTACTCACTATCCACAAAACAGTAGAGCTTGACAGACCATGAGTGAAAACTACTGAGGCTGGCTATAGAGAAGATGATTCTCATATAGGACTCATTGGAGCTAGTAGCATAAAGAGATTTTCTCTCACCCTTCATTTTGGGAAATAAATTTCACAGCACCCTGCAAAGAATCGAGTTTATTATCTCCAAATACCATTTGAAAATAAGTGATCAGCACTGTACTGTCATTACACATACACAATCAGAATATTGAATTTATAATCTATGAGAACAACTTGGAATATATCGCCTCATTATTTTATTTTATAGCTAAAGACATAACTTGCATTATGTTTCTGTGAACAATGAGCATCAAACCCTGACAAAATTACCTCATTTCTTTTTTATGCTTTCTCAATATAGGCAAATACATTACAAACTCTAATTTATTCTGACCCAGAAATTGCTTGGTGGCATATTTCTGCAGGCCCTGGTGTGCAAGAAACAGGAAGTCATTCTGGGTATGGCTCTTCTCCTCCTGATTTATCAAGAGTATATGTTTATTTTTCCTAAAATCTGAAATAGAGAACATGAGTTATGATTGTTAACTCTTCAATTTGGTATTATGAAATGATGACAGTTTTGAATAGGATTAGTGACAATCTAATATAGTTGAGAATAAAATCAACTCATGATCATAATGAGTGATTATAAAGTTGGTTGTATCTCCTTTTTGCACGTGATGATTCATTTCTGAGTCAACTTGTCCAAACTCTGATGTCCACTTGTTAGTAATCATGAGGGTATTACTGTGAAAGCAGATGTAGATGCGGTACTAACTGCTGACCTTGTGGTTGCAGCACCCCCACCCCCACCCCCTAGCCATTCCATCGCCAAGACTCCTTTAGATGGGATCTGCACTGACAAGTCAGTGGTTGCTGGTAACTAAAAGAGGTTTCCCTTCATAATGAGGTCACGTGTCCTTCAATCATTAAAGTGAAGGACAGAAGAACACACTCAAGTCTTCAGTAGACAAGAAATCCTTCCCACAAAACTGATGCATTGATAATCTGTCACTTTCCAGACTGTCCTCTGACCTACAGATTTTGAACTCGTTAGCCCACCCAATCACATGAACCAATTCCTTTAAACCAAAATCTTCTCCCTTTTTCTCTGTTTCTCTGGAGGGCGCAAGTATGCTGTTTAACTTGATTGTCAGCCTTTGCTTGCATTGCTAGTTACATAGTTTGTGGGATAAAGAATAGTGATAGGCCAAGAGCTTCATTGTCCCTTATGATGGACAGCTAAGGGTACACAGGGAATGACTGTGCAACAAACCTGTTTATGGTGAGCAATTTCCCCTTTATCATCAGTATGCACATTGGTGTCTATTAACTAAGTTCTTAGCTGCCATAATTTATTCTATATAATTCCCTTTATTGAGGAAAGCTTTAAAATGGTGGTGGGGGAGGAACCCGGAACATTCCTACTTTAAGACAACTTAAGAAAGATGAATCATTGAAAAATAAAAGCCAGCCCCTATGTATATAGCATGAAGCGTATGACTTCACTTGCATAAAATCCAGGCAGGTAGAGCACATCCTTAGAGGAAGTCAGAGTCTCAGTTGTCAATGGAAATTGTGGTTCTAGTAACTAGAGGAGGTATAGGATGCATTTAGCATTGCTGAAATCTTATACCTTGATGAGCAATGATTAGGGACATGTGTGCTATTAGTATAGGAGAAGTGGTGGTACAGTGAGTTAAACATCACACCACTATGAATGAAAGGGAGAGCAGGATAGGGAACCAAGGCCCATATGTGGGCAATTGGACACCACCTTACAGGAGAGTCACGGGGAGGGGAGGGGCCAGTCAAGGTGCCGTGAGGTCGCGATGAAACATACAATGTTCCTTGAGTTCCTGAAGGCTTCCTCCCCCCAAATATCACTGTCCCAGTTCTACCTAAATCCAGCTGGACTGGAGGAGTACACTGGCACAAATGGGGACTGGAAATGTGGGGAACCCAGGACAGAGGAATGCCTCAGGACCAGTGATGAGAGTCAAGTTACAGGATCGGTGGAAGGAGAGTGGGGTAGAGAGGGGAAGCCAATTACAAGGACCGACACATAACCTCCTATCTGTAGGACAGACATCAGAGGAGTGGGCAAGGGGAGATGCTGGGCAGTGTAAGACATGATAAAACAGTAAGTTGGTGGGGGGGTGGGGGGCAGGAACAGAGGGGAAGGGATAGGGGTTGATAGCAGGGCTCAAGAGGAAGGGCAGCTCTTTGGAGATTGATGATGGCAGCAGTCTTGTCAAGGTGCTTGGCACAGTATATATATTTATGTATTGTGAAAAACAATATATGAGCCCCCAATAAAATGATTTATATAAAAAAAATTGTGCTACTAAACTGCAAGGTTGTTGTAGTTGTGGTTGTTGTTATTCAGTACCATTGTATCTATTCAGATAAATAGCTACCCTATGTAGAACCAAAACACACATCGATCTGACCCCTCCGATTCTGCTATGTTTGAGCCAGCTGTAGCAGCCACTGTGTCAGTCCTTCTTGATGAAGGTTTTCCTGTTCGTTAATGCCGCTCAGCTGTACCAAGGTTAGAGGATTGAGATCACCAGTCATACCAGGGGAGAAAGGCGAGATAGTCTACTCTGATCAAGGGAAGAGTTAACAGTCTCTGAATCTCACTTGGACCATTAGAACTACCATTACAGGGTCTCTGTGAATAGGAAATGACTCAGTGGCCGTGATTTTTTTTTGTGGCAGTGAATTGCTATTGTTCTTGTTGCTAATGGTAAACCTTAGATTCCCGCTGAAGGTTTTTCACCTGATGCATGTTGTATGTAAGAGGTCTAAATATTTTAGAAGGAAAGAGGAAGATTGGAGCATAAATAACTTATGGTGCATATACAGTGTACACACACACATGGATAGACACATGCTCTAACATACTTATTAATAAACACCTGAACTTATTGCCAAATAAATCATTAATGATGAACTCTGTTACATCTTTCTTTTACGTGATGATTCATTTTATGAGAAAACTTTGTTAGGCTATAGTGTCCAATGGTTCAGTCAATAAAAGGTCAGCTGCTGAAGAAAGAAACAAAGGACAATCTGCCCTCCTTTTTCTGCTCCTTGTAAATGATTGTAACTATCTGTAAATTCCTTAAGTAGTGAATTAAAAATTACACAAACTTTCAAACTGTGACACTTAAATTGTCTATGTAGCATGATATTCTTAGAACCAAGCAAGAGTGTTTTGTTTTCCATTTCACAGAAAATATATTACACATTATTTTCTTTATTTGATATTTTTTCTCTTAAACTCTTTCTAAATTTTGCTCATCTCCTAAAATACTTTACCCTCCAAAAATTGGTGAATAGCAAACTCAAAATAGAGAAAAACATAAGAGTATTTGATCATATAGATCTTCAGAGCTCACTATTCTTAAGAGTGAGTTAGTTATATACAGCATGTGTAGTTTCTAAGAGACCAATAAACAACATTGTTGTAAAACTTGTGTAATGTCCCCCAAAGTCATTTGCTTTATTCCAGTCACTGAAAGAGTTTTAGGATTCTGCCCTTGTAATTGATTCTATTCTGGGAGGTTTCAAACAGAACCAACTAGATTGTGTATTTTAGATTCAAAGAAAAAATATATATATGTAATACAATGGAAGAATTCTTCAATGGAAGAATTCATTCAATAATTAAACTAAACTTGGTTTTCTTTTTAGGCAGAGAGAAGATGTTCTGATAACACCTTGTTGTATAAAACATTACCCTGTAGCTTTTTTTGAAGAGAAGACAAGGGCAGAAGGAAAGGAATAAAATTAGTGGGGGATAGAATGGCAAAATGAGGTGAATAATCTATTCTTTTTTAAGCTTGGAACAAAAATCAACTCTTTCAATTTATATTTTTAGAAAACTCTTACACAACATAGAAAATTTCACTTACTAGAAAAGGCCACAAATAATAAAATAATTAAACCACCATTATTTGCGTGCATGTCTTTTTTTGACCAGATTTAACCTCAAAACTAGAACTTCTGACTTATCTCCCTAAGTTTTTTAGTCCATCCAATAAATAATAACAAACAAAAAACTCCCCTATGCCACCCCCCAAAAAGAGAAGAAAAAGAACTGTTTATTCAACCATTGCTTTGATCAATGAAATGCACTTGAATCTAGCTCAGGTCATAAGCAACTTGCTTAGAATAAAGCTAATAGGTACATTGAACTACAAATTCTAGGACATTAAACATTTATTGAGAAAATCAGTATTTAATTGTTTTATCAATAGAATTTCACACTGGGACTTTCAGAACACCTGGGTACTTTTTTCCTGTGCTGACTTCATGAGATATGGATTATCATTACCAAAATAAAAGTCAGTGTCTTTATACATCACTCATTTATTGATCTTAATGAAATAAAGTTATTAGAGTAGAAGGGAAACTGAGATAGGAATGAATGGAAAGAAACCAACAAGAGAAATTGTGGTAATTGCATAATCTATTATCAACTTGAGACTGTTGAGAGTGAAGGGATGGAATTTAGACTGTCAAGAGGTCACCGCTTGATTTGGTGTCTCATTTGGAGTGCTTTATTTGAAAGCACTAAGGAGATAAATAGATCACTGGAGGTGTGACATACACTCCCTCCCTGTGAGACACTCTTGTTCACAAGCCACATGGAGACACACTGATAGAGCTAGAGCCTGGAGCTGGAGAAGCTGCATGGAGACTGATGCCAGTGCTAAGATGCTTCCTCTGCTTCCACTGGATCCACAAGACATTCCTCCTTCTGGTCTGTGATCTTCATGCATTCAGCATCATTGATCGTGTTGCGTGAGTGTGAATAAGAACTTCTATACTGATATCAGACATATAGGTGAATATCAGACTTATGGATTTTATCTTCACTAGGCTGGGATGTTTTCTTAATATACAATTGCTCTATATAAAGTTCTTTCTTATACACATATAAGTGTCTGTGAATTTGTTTCACTAGTTTACCCAGACTGACATAGAAACCTTTGCTGTGCCTTAGGAGATGCCATCATCCCTTGGTCCTAGCACTAGCTGTCAACTCTTACTGTGTCAGTAAGGCCTGGGACCACAGACAGAAAAGACATTGTATGTTCTTGACACAGTATCTATTTGTAGATAACATGGGAAATGGAAGGTAATTAAAAATCCAGAGCCTTGAGATTTTGAAAACTATTTTGAATGTTGGCCTTAGTTTAGTGAAAACTTAGATAAAAGGTTCCTGCTAAGGTGACTTCAAAGGTACCATATTCTTCTTTGAGAGAGAGAGAGAGAGAGAGAGAGAGAGAGAGAGAGAGAGAGAGAGAGAGAGAGAGAAAGAAAATGGTTATCAAATCCTCTTCTTGATAAAAATCAGCATTGCCTGAGTCTGACTCTGCGGTGTTATCAGATAATTTGTCTGCCTTCGCTCAATTCTGGGAGCTTTTTGAGGCTGACTGTTGCTTTGCTTTTCATCTGTCTGCCAGCATTCCCTGTCACTAACTCCCTTGCTATCTACTCTATGAAATGTGAATGTATGAAGGGACAGTGAGCAATGCGAAAATGACAACCCTGTTGAAGCATCTGTGTGACCTGAATGCAGGTTTGGCCATTGAAGATACCACATGCCAGGGGAGGCAAGGGCACTGGTTTCAAGATGAGGCAATTTTCATTTTTATTTTCAAGAAATGAAAGTTTTTATTGACTTTGTTAAATGTCACTTCGACATTTAAGTCAGATAACTAAGCTCTTTATCATTCCATATGGAGGCTCAATTATTTAACAAGCTTTTTAAAGTTATTTTCCTTTCTTTAGTGATTGAAATATTCTGAATAGTTGTATATACTTCCCAAGAACTGTGCATAAGGTGGACAGTTTCTGAGAAAGAAATAGAAAGCTAAGCTTTCCATATTCTCATGAGACTTCCCTTAGATGAATAAGGATCTGAAGGGAAACTAGATACTTTTTCCCTGGTAAAAAGACATTCACATTCACCACTTTTTTAAGCTCTCATGAGACTGATCCCTCATGAGCACTATGGAGCATGCACGTGCAGGAAGATTAGGTGTGTTTTTGGACTGCCTGGTGGTGTAGTATTTGGACTAGTTGCGCTACCTCAAAGTCCAATGGAAACCATTGCCCTATCTCCTCAGGATCAAGATGGGACTTTCTACTACTATAAATAGCTACAGTCTAGAACACTCAGGAGCGGTTCTATCCTATTCTACAGGGTCACTATGGATAAACATCAACTTGATGGTAACGTTTTGTTTTCAGTTCCTGTTATGGATCTACCAGCTATCAAGTCAATACCTAGGGTGATCGATTGACTTCTTTCCAGATATTTCCTAATCTGTACTGATAAACATGAAAACTAAAATCTCCTTTGCTAAACTGCTTTTAAGTCTCAATGACATGATGTCTGTAAAGCATACCAGAATAGCACACAGTTAAGTTGCAAAACTAATAATAATAATTTGAACACATACATGTATCCTCAGGATGAAAGACCTGGTAACATCTTTTAAAGATTATAGTCTAGGAAAAGTTCAGGCACAAATCTACTCTGTCCTACAAGGTTTCTATAAATCACATTGATTTCGCACCATGATGCTAAATTCAATGGGCAGCTATAGGTTATAGGTGTAATCCTTACCTTTCAAGTAGGAAAGCTGGTTCGGTTCCAGACAAGAAGGTTCATTGCCTCAACGTGTCTCACTAATGAATTCCTAGTGGAGCTTACACATTGTTAAAATGCTGAACAGGTTTCAGCAGAGCCTCTAGATTAAGACAGTAGGATCAAATTACTGGTGATTAGCTTCCAGATTATGGTCAATGAAAAACAACAATGGTTCTATCCCCAGCTCATCATGCAAATGAAGCATACCATGGGCTGTGTTTTGTTTCACTGCATATGAGTCAGTGACTGACAAGACAGGAGAAATGTCAACAAGAACACAAAGCTTATGTTTATAAATAAATCAGTTTCCAAAATGGGATACTATTTTCCTTGATCAGCATTAGCAAGGTTTCTGCTTCTTTATGCCCTCAATAACAAATGGTATTCATCTTTTTAAGACAGTCCTTCAATGGTATTCATCTTGTTAAGACAGTACTCCAAGTGGATAAGTGAATTGTGGTTTAAGTTTGCAAACTGAATTTTCACTTGTAGCATTTTTATCAGGTTGAAACGTGATTCCAGGAGGCAGCTCAAGATTTCTGGATTTACTACTGCTTAGTTGTTGTCCCACTCACAAGAAAGATTCCAGGTAAGGGATAACATTTAAACACATTCACAGACAAGGTTTGAACAGAGTGAGTGAGTGACTTTATTGAAGGTAATACTTTGAAAAAGACGTCCAATGGGCCCTTAACTAGTCTAAAAGGCCTGTAGGATGTAAATCCCAACCTTGTATTTGGCTAATGGAGGACCTCCCACTATTGGCGAACTTTCTGTAGATGTCTTCTACTATTGGCTGTTTTTTGTAGGGTACCTCCCCCTTCCAGGTATGTGTGTCCCTATACCCCTGCAACCCACACTTAAAGCACTGCCCTTCTCTCCAGCACAAAAACTTGAGTCTATTCAGCCATTGTGGGGGTAGTGTGAACAGCCTGTCTTTCTCCACCCTGCCTATTCACTGTCTCTACTCTCTTCTATTGATGTGGAGAGATGTCTTATCTGCCTTCCTTTATACTAAGGAGGTGTGTAGGAAAGCAAGTCTCACCCCCCCCCATCCTTTGTGTTAAGATTTCAGTCATATTCTTGCTTTCATTGCTCTCCTTCCCAAGCCCATCTCTTTTTAGCTAACGTTGTCCTCTCACTTACCCCCAAGCGATACCATCCAAATTCTTTAGAAATTTGAGGATCAAAGATCATCCTTCTGTAACTGCTTCCTGCTGAATAGGGACAGACAAAAGTCATAACTGCTTGGGCAGTAGTAGTCTCTCTTTGGACAAGGATTGAGGGGAAAGCACCTGTGTGGATTCTGGTAGTAGTCTGATCCAGGGGGTTGAGTATGCTAATTGCAAGATCATTTGAAGCCATCCAGTTTCCAGCCAGGAAGAGACAACATGAATGAGAGCATTAAAAAACCAGAGTCCAAAAAGAGGTAAGAGAATAACAGAGGTCAAGAAGCTCAGGTAAGATATTAGCCGGACATCTGACCAGGAGCTCTATCTCTGTGCAGCCTTTCCTGTAGTCAGTCTCCCATGCCTAGTCCAGCAACTTCCTTCTATGATCTTGAATGTGACCCATTCAGCTCACCCAGAAAGAGCATTTTTTGAGCTTGACACAATTCTGCCTCCAATGACCTATTTAACCCCCCTCGTGCGTTCACATGAGGTCGTCATGCTGCAACCCGATTGACAGGCTAAACCCCTCTCCTTCACTTTTAAGTCTCAAATTGATAACAGATTATGTTACTACCACAATGCTTAATTCATTCTTTACAGATGTAGACTGCATAAATTCTTGCACAATATCATTGGGTGAGTCTTAACTATTATGTGTTGTGTGAATAGTCAGGTGTAAACTATTTTTTAATCATTTTCTTAGGGGCTCATACAGCTCTTATCACAATACATACATATATTATATCAACCACATCTGTGCAGCTGATGCCATCATAATTTTCAAAACATCTCTCAACTTAAGCCCTTGATATCAGCTCCTCATATTTTTCCTCCCTGCCCCAAACTCACTCCTTCATGAACCCTTGACTTGACAATTTATAATTTATGTTTCCTATATTACTCTGATTGATGTCTCCCTTCACCCTCTTTTATGTGAGTATCCCTCAAGGAGGGGTTGTATGTATATCAGTGTGACCAGTTCTACTTTTCTCTCCTGACCCGTACCCATCTGGTATCATTACTCTCATTATTGATCCTGAAGGGTCTACCTGTCCTGGATTCCCTGCACTTCCAGCTCTGATCTGTACCAGTGGACATGCTCTGGTCTAGCCAGATTTATAAAGTAGAACTGGGATCATGATAATAGTGGGAACATGTAAACTGTTTTCACCATGTAACACCCTAAAAACAGCAGAAATCTTACTAATCCCAATATTGAGAGCCACAATTTAGGACACTCTTTATAATTGTTTAGCATTTTCTTTGGGATAGGCCATAAAAATAACACAGTAATTTTTGAAATAACACAGTGAGATATGTGATATTCTTATTATTTTTCACAATTTAGAAAATTTAGAAAATTGCCATCCATACTCTTAGTTTACTAAATTCCATAAGCAAACTATGTAAATCAAGTGGGAATACAAGTGTATTATTTCAGCTTATTTAGGATCTATTAGAATTATTTATAGAGAATAAATGAAAGGTTGAGCATGTGTGATAGAATGTATATCTCCACCCAATAGAAATCTGTTGAGTATGTATCATATTTCAATATATGCAGAAATGAGTAGAACACATGTTCGAACCATTATGAAACTTCTGGTATTGGAACACAAATTCTAACAAGTTATTAGCTAAAGAGAACCAAGATATGTAACTAAGAGTATCATCATTTTACATTAGGAATATTAATTTAATTTTTACTCTGTAAATAAAGAATATATGTTTTATAAGACAATCTGTATAATAACAGTGCAATTAATTAAAATAATATCAGAATATCCTATATGCAATCCTCCAAAGTTACTGTACCTCAACTATTAATGGGATATGTTTTAATTAGAAAAAGCACATTAAATATGTATTACGACTGAATTTTGAAAAAATATAAGTAATCTAACAAAAAGGGAGAGTCTACGTTTCAGTGGTTACACTATTGAAACATGTAATCTTTGCTTTAGTGACAAATTTTTCATAAACATAAAAGTAATTTATCAGGAAAGCCAGGAGAGAAACCTAGCTTATTCAAAGCACAAATATTTTAATTAGATTGCCATAATTGGCACATAAGCACCCCCATTATAAATATTGACTTTTATCTGTAAGATTATAGAATCAAATTGAGGAGCAAATGTTTATGGTTATAAGGTTGCTTACTTCTTAGCATATTTGAAAGGAATTAGTCTGATTTCTTACTTCTAAGAAGAGAATAAACTCCTTTCAATAACTAGGGAGAGGAAGAGTAGGCATTTGGGTAAGATAACAAAATGGTCTCTTACTTGTATCTCAATTGTTAGGTTCCCATCCAAGAAAAGAAAATTTAATATATGTATGAGTATATACTTACACACGCATATGTTACATATGAGTGTATATTCTGGCACATTCAAAATTATGTCACTATTGATAAGGTATTTTGTTTTCTCAGAAAATGACAAATCTTAAATGAAGACATTTAATCAAATGCCGCAATCAATCGTCCCTCTTATAGGAAGGCGTTGCTGTCTTTGAGCCCGGTGCTGTCCTCTCTGGATACCTGTTTTGTTGTTTCTGTTCGGTGTCTTGAGGTTGGTTTCGGGCCATGCACAACACAATGAAACAGGGTCTGATCCTGGGTCATCTTCATGGGTGTGAGTCTCTCATTGCCCAGATTTGTTAATCCAGCTCATTGTGTGGCCTTCCACTTTCACTTTTCGCTGCCCCCTCCATTTTATCAAGGATGGTGTCCTTCTCCAATGACTTGTCTCTGCCAATAACATGTCTAAAGGACTTGAGACAAGTCTTGACAAACTTGCCTCTAAGAAGCATTATGGTCGGACTTCTTTCAAGCGCAATCTATTTATTATTTTGATGGTCCATCACAATTTCAATATTCTTGAATATTGAAGATATTCTACACCATAGCCCAACTGCATTGCTATTTCTACAATTCTTCTTTATTCCATGTCCAACTCACACATGCATATGAATCAAATGAAGATATCATGATTTGTGTCAGGCATATCATAGTCTTTAAAGCAATAGTTCTTAACATTCCTAATGCCACAGCCCTTTAATACAGTTCCTCATGTTGGGGTGACCCCAAGGCATAAAATTCTTTTCGCTGCTACTTTGTAACTGTAATTTTGCTACTGTTATGAATAGTAATGTGAATATCTGATTTGTAGGATGTATTATCATACTTATATATTTAACATAGTTAAGGCATAGTGATTAATCACAAAACAGCATGTGATTATATATTTTGAAATATTTATTTCTAATTGGAAATAAATGAAATTTTGTCTTGAAGCATGGTGTAGCATAGGCAACAGTCTTCACACTGAGTATTCATATGTGGACATATCTGAGTGTGGGCGGATCCTCCTGGAGACAGATAGAAGAAGATGTCTTAGTTCCTAAAATCATCCAAAATACATATTTTCCAATGGTCTTACACATCCCTGTGAAAGGGTCATTCAGATCCGAAAAGGCTTGGAACTTACAGGTTGGGAACGACTGCCTTAAAGTAACATCCTTGCTTTTCAATTCTTTAAAGAGGTCTTGTGCAGCAGATTTTTCTAATCCAATGCATCATTTGATCTCAACTGCAGCTTCCATGAGCATTACTTGTGGATCAAAGAAAAATTAAATCCTTGACAACTTTAATCTTTTGTCCATTATGACGTGAGAATTCTGGTTTACTTTACATCAAGTCATGATCCACACCATCAGCTAGAGCCCTCAATCTTCATCAGCAAGTGCTTCAAGTTCATCTCATTTTCAGCTATCAGAGCCATGTCATCTGCATATTTCAGGTGGTTCATAAGCCTTCAAATCTGTTGCCATATTCCTCTTCCAAAAATCCAGTCACTTTGATTACTTTTGCAGCATACATATTGAATACTTATGGTGAAAGTAGGCAATGTCAATGCCCACCTTTTCTTATTTTAGACATGTAATGTATTCCCTTGTTTTCTCCACACAACTACCTCTTGATCCATGCCTCTTGATTCCACATGAGTCCAATGAACTGTTCTAGATTTCCATTTCTTCTCAAGTATATACATAGTTTTTAATTTTTTATGACACACAGTAAAATGACTTGCATATTCAATAGAACACAAGTAAACATCTTCCTGGTATTCTCTGCATGCATCTAAGATTCATCGCAACTTTAGTGTCAAATACATTTACTCTCATTTTCACAAGATTGAGCCAAGTCTTATCTGCAAGAATATCTTCACTACATCATCTTCACTTGGTGTACATTAAAAAAAAAAACGAAACAACAAAAAATCCTAAATCAAAGTCAATTTTGTATAGGAGATTCTGACTCATAGTGACCCTGTGTGGTAAGGTAGATCTGCCACTGTATATTTTCAAGATTATAACTCTTTACAGAGGTAGAAAATCTCATCCTTTTTCCACAAAGCACCAAGTTGGTTTGAATCTAACCCTTTGGGGTAGCAGGCCAATATTTACCATCCCTCCTCTCCGCTTTTCCCATGCCCAACAATGATAAGAATCTAGGCACTTAGTCTCACTGATCTACAAATTCTGAAATACTCAGGGATGGATTTTATTTGTAATCCAAGGACTATTTCTATGCTGTTTTTCATTACAAATATCTCTGGAAGTAGCCTGGGCTAGCTTATCTACCTTGTCATTCACGTTTAGATTCTTGTTTTATATCAGGTTTAACTAGTTCCACAGCCTGGTTTGACTAAGTGTCTAAAAGACTATAAAACATTTGGGAAAATTTTTGGTACTCCCTGAAACTAAAACACCTTAAATATATGTTGGTGGCTTAGGATCCAAAGACAAAGCAGATCTTGTGCAAATAACCTTCAAGGACATAATTATTAATCGTGGACCATTGGTGATTGTCTTGACAAATCACCTTAATTATTGTATGGAAGTCTGCATGCACATTTCTAGTGCACTTTGGACCCTTTCAGTTATCCAACTCCATGCATTCAATGCGTACACACTGTCTGCTCTCATTTTTCAAACTAAATTTACTTATAATCTATAGGTTTAAGTAAACATACCAACAAGCACACTTTCACAAAGGAAGAGGAGGAATAAAATGGGGTGAAACAGGAAGAGGAGAAGCAATCGTATCTAAACATGTATTCAGTGTAAATTGGTGAATATTTCTAGTTTTAGATTTTAATTTTAAAATGATTTATCCTTTTCACTAATAAACCACTTGGTTTTAATTAGAAAGTATCCACTGTGTCAGCCATTTAAAATGATGAATGTGTCTGTGCACATTAACATGTTTTCTGTTTGCTTGATTAACAAAACATATTTGTAAGATTCCTGCAATTACAGATGATAGAAGGAAAATGTCTTATTTTCTTAAGAAAATCAGTCTTTGCTGTGAAGAGATTTTATCTTTCTACAACCTCTAGAATGACAAAGTGAGCAGACCCCTGCAGAGGATTCCACCCACGTTTTCTTTCAGCCTTCTCTCTTCGTAGGGACCCTGGTATTTTTATAGGCTGAGTTGGACTGTTAACCATAATATCAGGAGTTCTAACCCACGAGCTGCTCTATAAGAGAAAGACAAGGTTTTCCACTGCCAGAGAAAGTTATTTACAGTCTAGGAGACCCACCGGGGCAGTTCTACCGTAAGCGGGACTCTATTTAGTGGCCTTTAGTCTCTTTTTGGTTTTGTTTTGTTGGGTTTTGTTTGATCAGTTTTGTTTCTCATGTGATGCTGGCTGGCTGATTTCAGGATGCTGTATCACATTGAGGGAAACATGAGCGCTTCCAGCTCTGAAATAAATATCTTATAAGTGCAATCATTCTTTGCTCTTATTTATACCATAAATATTTTCTGTGGACCAAGTCTTATTTCAGATATTAGAGATACAACAGAGAACAAATGCAGCCTTTTACTGCTTGTATCTCATAGCCATGTACTGTTCACTTTTTCACTAATAATTTTAGGGTTAGATGGGTACCAGACATCTTCACAGATTAAACTACAAAGGAGGCCTACATGGTTCAAAGACTTTTTTGGTATTTTATGTCAGAAAATTGGAAATGTGCTTATTATTGTCATAAACAATCAACTCTCTTTTGGATTAAAACCAATACGCAGATCAAGATGTGAATGCACGTACTTTATGTCAGGTATGCCTCAAACTTTCATAGCGGCTTTTCTATATTGCTTTCATCTTTCTCTCTCTTCCTTTAGGCATTCACTTTGAAAGTGTTAGGTAGCCAGTCGTGACTAGCCCAGGGGCAATTGTCTGAAAGATGGCAGCATCTACTTGATAACCGTGTTTCCTTCCTCTTTGCACAGATACACAATTGTGTCCCTGCTTCTCAGTTCTTCCACATGCCAGAGATCATTGATTTTACCGAATTCCTCCAACTTCCTTTATTCTCCTTGATTTATCACTTCCTTTCTTAGTAAATTTTTATTCCATGACTTGTCATCAGTTTAAATCATTTGTGTATTTCCTCATTTGCAACCATCTCACAGGATGAGATCACATCTGACAGAGTCCCTGCCTGAAAATTAATTCTCTACCCATTCTACTTGTGGTTACACATGGCTGGGAGGAAATCCATAAGACTTTTGAATGATACTCCATTATTATTGGAAATCAGTTTTAAGGGAAGTTTAGTTTTTTATTTATTTGTGTTCCTCCAAAACATATGTTAAAGCTCTAAATGCAGCCAGTCTGAGTCCTTATTCTATCAAAGTGATATCTCATAAAAGAGAAGAAAAATGGTGCAGACAGAAGGACAGCCATGTGATGATGGAGAAAAATTCAGAGACAGGCCCGGAAGGCCAAGTGTGTCCAGTGCCTTCCAAAAGGTAAGAGAGGCATGGGGGAGATTCTCTTCCAGAACTCTCAAAAATCTTTAGCATGATCAATACCTTGACTTGAACTCCTCACTGCCAGAATTTGAGATACTATGTTCTGTTCTGTAAAGTTATTGAGCTTTGTTAAGATAGCTCTAGCTATAACTATTATTTTGTTTTCATTTTTTCCAGACTTGTAATATCTTCTCCCCACCTTGACTTTTAGATAATGATCTTTTATAATTTCATTTAGAAAATACAGAGAATAGAAATAGTTTTATCTGAGTGCTTACCCACCCAACTGCATTTTGTAGCTGAATGCAGTATAATCTTGTTTAAAACCCATCCTTTTGTTTATTCTCTAAATGGTATCAAACATTTCTCATGCAAGATCATTTCTCCTTTTCTCTTTTTGCTCTTAATTTTTCTGATAAATATACAAATTATAATTCTTCTCACTCCATAAAATGAAAACAACAAACAAAATCCTCTCTGGCACCCTGTGTTAGGTTGGGCTATGTAGAGAACAAACCACTGACACTTTTCTAAGTATAAGAAAGAACTTTGTATTAAGAAACAAGTTTGCATCAAGAAGACATCCCAATCCAGTCCTCACATCTGATGCTAGTTCAGAAATCTTTCTTCAGACACATGTAGTTACATGCCAGTGACTCAGAATTGTGAACTGAGAAGAAGAGAGCTCACCATGGATACAAGGTCATTGGGAACATGGCAGGATAACATGGGTGCCGTGTGGCCACCCATCAAGTCACACAGAGTTCCAGTAGGCTGGGAGTTGGAGGGGAGATAGAGAGATCCTTGCTGTTCATCCTGCTCTTAAGCAAAAGACTTAGGATATCAGGGAGGTATCATCACACTGAGTTGACTGACAGGTTGGAATTCACCCCTAGCCAAGAGGGTCTTGATGACATAATCCTTAAGGACCACAGCCCAGTACTCTTCTTGAGCTATAACTTTTCCTTTTGATTATTTTTTTCACAGCAAAATATCTTATAAGAGATGCTGCTTGCTATTTCCTTCACTTCATACTCTCTAACAGCTTCTAAATCCATTCAGTTAACAAAAAGTGCATTAGATCATCTAACACAGTATACCCTGCTTCATTACAAGCTCCAAGTTCCATCTCACAGTCTATAATTCTTTTGGCTCAAAAATTCCAATTTTTTTAGGCTTTATTTTTTGTCTGGTGTGTGTGTCTGAGTATGTATGCATGTGTGTGTGCAGGCATTTTTGAATGCGTATACAGAGGTATTGACCACTAGATTCGGTTCAACATGTACAACTCATTTTATGAGTTCCACAAAATTTTTAGTCTTTTCCAAATATTTTTTAAAAACACAAAAACTTATAGATGCTTTGCTTGCCTGCAAGCATTGTGTTACCTACTCCTGAGATTTCACAAGGCAAAGAGTAAGAATAATAACAAGAACAAGAAGACTGTTCCCTAGACAAAGTCTTCAGAATTCATTGGTCTTGTACATAAGAGGTATTGGAAAGAGTAGAGAGAAAGATGAAGGATGTCTTAATTTAAGAGTTATCATGTTCTGAGATTACAAAATATTCTTTAAATAGTTGTATACACTTGAATATGTATGAGTACATACATATGTACAGATATATACATATATCATGTATAAAATACTACATGTGCAAATATATGCATGCATGTATTAATATATATGCATAACAATTGTGATAATTGCTATTTGTTCTCTACCATATGGCAAATCCAATGGTAATAGTTTCCATAGTACTATATTATAATTACTCGATCTTGTGAGGCGTTATTTTCCTAATGAATTAAGAAAATGTTTAACTAGAACCATTTTCGATACTCCATTTAATGTGTTATGCAGATTTGACTCAAAAAACTTTTATGATGTAGTTGTTAGGATTTATCATAATTACAACTTTCCAGTGTTTTTTGTGCATCTTATTGCTCGTAATATGTATTATATATAATGTTTCACCACATAAGTTGCTGATGTCATCATTCTTAGGTGTTCAGTGCAGATGTTTAATATGATGGTTCCCTGTTCAAAACATGGTCATAAAGCAGATAATTGTCTGGCTGACAATGAAGATGGTGTCAATATTGGGGGTTGTAATTCACAAAGAGTTGGGAAATTCTCAACCCTCATGACATAGGACCATTCCAGTGTGTGCACGTCTCCACACCTAATAGCTGTCACAACCCCAACTACATTGTTAAAACACTGAACGCTGTTTAGAGACCAGGCCTCTAGTATGATCCTATTCAGCATTTTGTACCACAAGAACTGTCGGCTGTTCATGTGAACCTGTACCAGTTGCACTGCTTACTCCCCCCACAATACGTCTGAATTTTATAATTCAAAAAATAAAGTGATGGAAACATGCTACATGAAAGTAATCTGTCAAAATAACACTGGAGGAAGGATTGTCTCATCTATTTGTTTCAATAATCATTAAAGAAGATAGTAGAATTTTGGAGGCAGATAAAGGATCAGTGGGCACTCCCTTAAAAATAAAATTAACAAAGAAAAGGAAGAATAATTCAAGAGATGGAGAAACTGTTGATGACGTCAGTAAAGACTACATCCAAAATTGGGTTCCTCTGAGTTGACTTAAAATTCAAATAAAAACATGCAGCCTTTAAAAAAAGAAGGTTAAAGAATATCAAGGAAAAGATTACCAGGAATGCCAGCACAGGCCGGCATTTCCTCCCTTCAAAGGCAGATTTGACTTGCATATTAGGCCTATATAACTGAAGGAGCAGGAAGCACCATTTGGAAGCTGTTGAAAAATTCAATGATGAGTTGGACAAGATAATACTAGAGGAAGAATATGTACCAGAGCACATTGTCAACATAGACGAAACAAGCTTGTTTTGGAAAAGGATGTTAGAAGGACATCCACTGCATTCACAAAGAGGCAAAGTTGAAGCCTTGTTCTGAGGCAATGAAAAACAGAATTCTGCTGTTCCTTGGAGGCAATATTACTACATTTAAACTAAAACTTTTGTTGATCACCATTCTGAGAATTCCTAAGTATTCAAAGAATCAGCACTGACAACCTTAAAGAGTAATTTCGATTCTCAGATGGCAATTGTGCTATCTGAAGAGTGGCTTTAAAGTGTTTCATCCCAGAAATGCTTGCCAAGTGCCTTGAAAAGAGCATTCCTTTCAATATGCTGCTCCTGCTTGATAATGCCACCGTGTGTTATCCTCACCTACAAGAGCTAAATCAATATGTGAAATTGTGAAAATGGTATAGCTCCCTCCCCAAAGGCAGTTAGAATCCAGCTGATGGATCCAGGTGCCATCTACACTTTAAAGTACACGACCTCTCACTGTTATTCACTCTAGCAAGAGCTGCAACAGATGGAGGTACAGTAACATTATATAACGTAGGGTCTAACATTCTTATGTACATGTGAGACTTTGCATCATCCTGAGAAAAAGTTAAAGGAAAATGCCTGCGGGGATTACGAAAAAGTAAAGCTGAGCTATGTTAGCATGCAACAAGGTTTTGAACACTGTAATGCGATTGAAGGATTTGGTGGGAAAATCATTCATAGGGCAAGAACATTGACTTCAGAATTTTGATATCGCTGGTGTGAAACAGCTCATAGATCCTGAAAAGAGAACCTGGCAGACCAGTACTAACTGGATTTTGAAAAAGAAAGAAATGCCAAAGCAGAGAAAAGTATGTGAAAAAAGAAAGAGAGCAGTGTCACAATTCTGTAGTATAAAAAATTTGCTGAGTGTTATTCTCAACTTAATTATGGGCTTCGGTTTCTTGGAAATGGGGATCAAACACTGATGGCTTTGCTAAATCTGGTAAGCAGATTTGGGAGGCAGTGAGGAGATCCTGCAAAATACGTGGAGAGAACAAAGAAGAAGAGGAAGAGGAAGAAGAAGAAAATGAGCAGACAACTCTCTCTAAATTTCTTACCAGAAGAGTCACCCCTTTTCTAGGAATAATATAAATGATCTGGACCTTTTCACAAGTGGCGTGATTATAGAAAATGTTGATTATGCCAATATTGTCCAATCTTGCTTCAATGTCACAGTAAATCTTTATGATGTGTGGTCTTAGTCGATGTATGTGTGAGTTAAATGATAGCTATAAGTTTATATGTAATGGCTGTAACTCCCAAAGAGAATGAATATTGTATTAATAGAGATAATATAAGAAAACAAAATTAATAAAAATAAATCTAAAGGGAAAGGAAAAAAGATATTCAACTTGCAGCAGAACTGATTTACAACAGAGTCATCCATATGGAGTTCCACTGTAAACTGAGGAATACCTGTACTCCTTAATATTTTCATTTATATAATGCAGTTATTACCTCCAGTTTTAGTACCTGAATTGCAAATTACAGTAAATAAATGGGATAAAACCTTTTCATAAACTGATCTGTAGAGCAAACAGCCAATGTAAATTCAAACCAGAAATTTAGTGTATTTATCAGAGCTTATGAATACAGCACAGACAATGTACATAGTTATGGTCCAATATACATGTTGTAATTACATTTGTCATAATGAAAATCTGATCTCCTAATAGAAACTCGAGAATGTGGGGGGTCCTATACAATGAAATGTGTGAGAATTAGAATGAAAGAAAAGCTGACAAAGTTGGGAATTCTGTCAGGGCTTTCTTGCCTTATGTTTTGTGCAGAAAGCCATGTGTGACCGGCCATGCCTTTAAGCCGTTTGGACCACAGTTTCCTGGCCTTTCAATCCCTGGTCACTGCTTGAACAAGCAACAGCTGCAATCCTTTTGGTTAAACAGCAAGTTGAGCCGCTTTGTTTGGGCGAGAGCACTGTATGCCTGGAGGTCCTTGGGGAGAATTCTAACAACAGTTCAGATCTTGCCTCTAGCTGTACAATTTACTCTCTGTACCATTCCTTTCAGGTTTATGTCTCCACCAACAGCGTTTTCTCTGTGCACATTTCACATGCCTGCCCTTGAGCATCGACGGGGGTCCATTGATCTACAGCTTGGAGCTAAGGCTTAGTCAGTTGTATCTGGGTGTTTCACTCAAATATAGGCTCTCCAGAACTTTGTTTGCTCTATGCATGCAATGCTATATTCTGGATTAACAGTGTCCCTATATCATAGGAATCATGGAGAGAGGTGACATGCATATAATATACCAATGTCAGGAAAAATTATTCGCATGATATTGGGGACAGAATCAAATATATGTTCCACATGTAAAAGCGTTTATGCATTAAACTGTCTTAGGTAGTTTAACCAAAAAAAAAAAAAAACATGTCAGTATGGGTATTTACACATAAAACTGCACAGACATACTTTATTAGATCGTTTACTGTGAAAATTATCAACTAGTAACATTTAAAAGAGGTAACAAAACAAATAAATCCAGTAAAATGGGGGAGAAATAAAGCAAAAGCATAAGTGCATTGTCCTAGGATAAGGTTGATCTGGAATTGAAGAAAAGCATTTCTTGCTCTATGCTAATAGGAAAAGTGAACTACCTCCTACCTTCCTTTCACATCAATCTGCTTGATTGAAGGCTACATTGTCTTTTTAGGTTTTATTGCATAGATGTGACTTTCAAGGATATATATGTACGTCTCTAAAATATCAAAGCCTTCCAGCTTTGCTAGCCAAGTTGGTGAGTACTCACTCATGACCCTGAAGAGTCTGGCAGTGTGGTAGAGGGAATCTCATGTTGGAGGCAAGCAACCTTGAGTCATTTTTCTTCTAGGTGTGGAGATAGAATCAATTTCCTCGACATCCTTCAAGGAAAGTGAGGTCTCCTGACTGAATGATGGCCAATTAATTGCAACTAAAAGTGAAAGTGTTATTACACAATCAGCATAAGGGTTCCAGGGGAGTACAATGGGAAAGGTGTGTGTGTGTGTGTGTGTGTGTGTGTGTGTGACAGAGAGAGAGAGAGAGAGAGAGGTTCAAGAAGATAGAAAATTTGTTGAAACTGAGTATGGTGGCAACTCTGCAGTACTGCTTGATGTGATTGAACTATGGAATGTACGGTGTTTGGATCAGCACCTAATAAAATGGGGCAGTGAAAACAACAACGAAACAAGAGCTGCAGTCTCAAGAAACACACAGGGACAGTTCTACCCTGCCCTATCCGGTCATTGGCAGAGAGATGCATCCATGGCAGAATGTATGGTTGGGCTATTCAAACTGTTTCATCAATCAAGCTTATTCTCTGAGTGTGTACGGGTGTGTGTGAAGAGGGTCATTGCACAGAAGATTGTCAATAATGTTGTACGTTAAGACTGTTGGATTAAGGCCACCAAACTCTACATTCACAAAGAAGTGAGAATATTTAGGAATAGCATCGGGAAGATTGCAGAGAAGAAGAGCGTTTAGCTCAGCACAAAGACTAAAGATGCTATCTCAAAAGACAGCTCTAAACGTTAAAGTGGCTTTTAGACTTGTCAACCCTCCATAGATTGTGATGCATGCGTTACAAAGTAGAATTTCTCCACAGATTATTTATTTATTTATTTTGCTTGTTTTGCTCTATTACTGTAATCTTAATAGAAAGATATCATTGGTCAATAACAGATTACTCAGAAGTTTCCTGGGGGCTACATCTCGGTGGCTTCTTTTATGTTAGACATTGTCACTTAGTCAATTTTGATACGCAGCTCCTCATAGGACAATGTGGAACCATAGTCCAAATTTTGCTGTTATGTTTCACCACAGGCCTTGTCACATAACCCCAATGAAAAATAAGATCTATTCCAACTCATCTTATATGAAACATAAGTCTAATATGCATACCTGCGCATTCTCAATGACTGGTTTTCTTCTTGTGTCCTCATAGGTGGGCACATTTTCTTTATATTACAAAATAAAAATCAATTCTACCCTTATCAACACAGATTACTAGAAAATAGAGTGATTATTTCCATTTAATCGCAAGAGAAATGTTTCTCTCGCAAGAGAGAACATAAAGTTTATTTTCTTATTTTTTGACTATAGTTGAAGATGCACTGTAAGAGTGCATGCATTTTATTTTATAAAAATATTAGTTTTTAGGTTTGCATGTACCAGAATTCTCAGTAACATATGTTAAAATGCTCATTGTTGGACTCCTTTGTTAGAAATTCTGAATCTATAGCTGTGGGGTAGGGCTCAAGAATATTCATTTTTTACAAGGGTCAACTGTTATTGCTGATGGCCTCTGGAGCATAGGCATGCAGAGTCACCTCTCTGACTACCTAGTATCCATTTGCCTCAGTCAATGGGTTTAGAAGGTATTTTGATGAATGCAACATTTGCTGCCACCCTTTAATTCAGCTCCTCATGTTGTGGTGACCCCCCCAGCCATAAACTTATTTTCGTTGCTACTTCATCACTATAATTTTGCTACTGTTATGAATTGGGTGACCCCTGTGAAAAGGTCCTTCCATCCCCCAAGGGGTTATTACCCACAGGTTGAGAACCACTGCTCTAAATATACTATTAATTTGGGACACAATTAGAGAAAAACCTTTTGACTATATTGTCTTTTATTTCTGTTCTAAAGATGATTTATTTTCACATCAGACATCAAAAATTCGATAATATATCTTTAAATTTTATGATTATTTTCCATTTTATCACTATAGCTCCTTGCAAAAGTAATATTCATAAGAGACAAAATCAGAGCTAAAGTAGGTACTAAAATAGAAAATAGAAAGGAATTCTATTATGTTTTCATGTATTCATTTGAAGAAGGCCACCGATTTGTGCCAAGTATTTCATTTATGTCCAGGGACTTCTCCTTGCCACTCCATGTTCTTTATGTGTACTCTCTAGTGATGGCTTTTGAGATGAAGTAGAGGCAATTCATCACAGGAAATAGACTTATTGCTGTATTCAAAAATCTAAAAAATACAATAAATTTGTTTCTTCCCTTTCTGAGTGTTAAATAAAGATGTACTGTATGCATATGAAATTTTTGATTAAAATGTCTTTCACCAGTCTGTCTCTTTAATTAAATGAAACCTGTTTGGTATTAATCAAGGCATAAAGAATTTATACTTCAAATCCAGATTAATTAAAAGACTGGGAGCTTGAAGAGCAAACTGTGTATAAAGACAAAAATAAATCAATGCAGACATGATATTTATGAGCACTGACTGTTGTTTAGCAAAATATAAATATTTTAGACTTGGTACTTTATGCCATATAAGTGATTAAATTATTTTATACCTTAGAATTTATTTAAATATGAAGCTGAACCACAGGTTTGATTTAAGGTTTCTATTTTTAACATGTATTAGTAATCACAGTGAGATGATTGCTCATAGTGGCTAATTCTATCAGAAATTCATGTGTTTTTAACTACTTGTTCAAATACAACAGGTAAGTTAGTCTATAACTAAGGCTTCTATCTTTTTTCCAGATTTTAATTTAATCTTACTTAAAATGACCCTACATCTCCACATATAAAATACATATGCATGTAGTGTTAGCCTTTTATCAGGAGTCTCTGGGGCCCAGTATATGTGCATATTTAAACGATCCATGTTAATCATTACTACTGTTCATCATTTACGAAGATATTTGTACTTTTATGCCTTTTTGAAGGTCATGTAATCAAATAGTTATTGTACATAGGATGAAGAAAGTACTGCTAATATACCACACATTGTTGCTTTGGGCTTTTGATTCAGTTCTAATTCATAGCCACCCCATGTACAACAGAAATAAACATCCCCCAATCTTATACCATCCTTACAACAATTGCTATTTGAGTCCCTCTTACAGCTACTGTGTTAAGTCACCTCTCTGAGGGTCATCTTTTTCTCTCCCCTGCCCCCTCTACTTTCTGGAATTGGTCCCACTTGAAGATATGCTTGAAGTACCAGAGATGATGTCTTATTACCTTTGCTTCTAAGCAACATTATGGCTGTATTTTTCCAAGGCAAGTGTGTTTGTTCTTTAGACAGTCCATAGTACACTTAATATTTTTTGCCAACACCCTAATCCAAAGGCATACATTTTTCTTTAATCTTTCTTACTCATTGTCTAGTTTTCATATGCTGATAAAGTCATTGAACATATCATAACACAGTGGTTACACAGTGGGATGACAACTGCAAAGGCCACAGTTCAAAACCACCAGTCACTCTGTGGGAGATGGAAATTTCTACCCCTGTAGATAGTTGGGTTTTAGAAACCTGCAGTGGCAGTCTACCCTGTCTGAGAGGGTCATTATGAGTCAGAATCTAGTCTAGTGAGTGAGTTTGACTTTAGGTGTATGTTTTTTTGATACATTTAAATGTGAATTTTGTAGATCAATTTATTAGAGGTTGATGGATTTCATAGGCTCAATTTTAAATGAACAAAAATGGTCTCAAATTTAGATTTAAATTATTATTTACATCAAAATGTAACAAGCAAAATGTAACCCTGCAAAATCTCAATGCGAATTAATATTTAAACATAAATTTCTTTCTAGATAGATGAAAAGTATACAGTCATTTCGTAAAATATTTTGCTATTCTATACAGTGTATCTCATTCTTTATACTTTAAAAAATGGGTCTGACAGTGTGCAA
Source organism: Nesogale talazaci (assembly GCA_004026705.1). NCBI lineage: Eukaryota > Metazoa > Chordata > Mammalia > Afrosoricida > Tenrecidae > Nesogale > Nesogale talazaci. Next base: position 60,375 of record PVJH01006523.1, on the reverse strand, counting down.
TTCGTGTTCGAAATTGTATCAGTAGTAATAATTATATTTCCAGATTTAAGTAAAAAGCATTCACTGAAAATGAACACATGCATGGTGAAACTCATTGCAAAGTCATCAGCGAAACATTGAAATTACACTTTTGCAGGAATCTTAGGATATGCACGCCTTGAATTTAGTCTTTGACTAGTGAGATGAACACAACATAATTACATGATGCTACCTATAATTCCTAAATGAAACAATTTTAGTTTGAAAAATATTTCCATATTTTATTTTGTTTTCTTCTATAATATATATGGAATCCATACAAGATATATGAGTCCATTCATGTCTAGAGATTCATCATGTAGGAGTAATTTGGGTCATGCAATACGTTATTATTCCTGACAACATTTAACTAAATTTAATAGCCACTAATTATTCTTAATTTTTAGATACTTGAAACATGGTTATGAAAAAATATTATTCTCTCTATATTTCCTGGTTTCTTAAAATGTACTTTTTTTCTAATGAGAAAGACTCATGACCAACCAACTAAAAGAGAAACAAGACACGGTATGAGATAGTGATAGAGGTGATGAAGAAAATTAAGCAGGACGAGGAACACAGCAGGGGTGAGGGCAGTGAGAAAGTTGCTGTGTCGTATGAGTTGATCATTGAACAGTTCCTGTGGAACTGACCTTTCAACAGTCAACAATCGGGTAAAGAAAGCAATATCCTCATTTTCTCAAAATCCCAGCCACTTCAAAAATACAGAACCAAACTCACTGTCATCCAATTGATCCCAATTCTTAACAACCACATAGAAGAGCAATGGCTACTCCTGCAGATTCCCAAAGCTGTACATGTTTATGGGATCAGGAAGCCTCATCATTTCTTTCACAAACGTGACTGGTGGGTTTGAACCAAGAATCTGGTAGTTAATGGCTGCATGAGTTATTCCCTAGTCTACAAGGGCCTCTTCTAACACCTTTAACTTTCTGTATGAGCACACTAATCAATAATCCCCACGTTTTCTTTAACTTCCTAAATACCATTTACTCGAATATTTTCTGTGAAAACAGAAAATCGAAAGACCTATATGTGAGGAGAATATAATACTCACTATAATCCAACATCAACATGAGTCAGCAGTGTATATATTATGTAATACCAAGTAATAGATACATGATTAAAAGATATAAAACACACACACACATGCATGTACATATAGTTTCTAATCAACAGTCTTTCATTTCTGGAAATATATAGACAGGTAGATTAAACTATGCCTCCCCTTTCAAAGAAATACAGAAGCTACCCAAACTATTTTTAAAGGATTCACCTTTGTATAATTCAATTTGTGAAGAATTCAGAGTTCTGCAATTAACAATAATTCTGTCCTTATTTAACTCCTCTGTTCCTTCTTCACAAATACTTATAACTGACTGCTATTTGTTTAAATAATACAGTTCATATTAATACTTGGCAGGGTTTCTGCTGAGATTAGCGCCTTCTTTCACCGAATCTACCATTTTGCCCATAATGTAAATCCAATTTATCAGTTTCAAGTGAAGACTATTTGATGTTTTGTTTTGTTTTGTTTTTTTTTGCTTTGTTTTTTTCTGTCACTCTTTTTTGAGGGCTTTCCTTGATTGAGACCAAGTGAAGCTTGACTTAAAATTATACTTGTGAGTTTTCCTAATGCAACCCTAAGTCTTTCATATGTCTTTGTCTTGTCAAATAATGGAAACCGATCCTCACAGCTGGGAAGACAATACATGTCACTGACTGACTTACAAGCCAAACTGGCTTATTTCTGAAATCTTACCAAAGATAAGACACAATTAATTGCTCATTTCTAAAAACAGAGTCAGAGATACAAAAACAGCTCTTGAAAAGTAAAAACACACTATTTTGACTACCCAGTTTCCCTAATAATATTCCTTCTCTTACAAACACTCTTAGTAGACTGTTGCATATTAAAAACATAATTACTCTCATTCCAACATAAAAGTCACAGAAAATCCTGGATGCTGAACATATACTGTGCATCCTAAGGTTGGTTATCAGTTGGGTCTCCCACCTCAGCAACATTTGTTCTGGCATCTGCATGGTCCAGCTGGTAATGGTTAGTTGCCGATTTTGAAATAGGTTCATTAATAAGGATGGATGGAAAGCAGGTGTGGTAGTGTATGAGTGGTTCTTGGCATGTAATTGCTTCAGGCTATTGTTTTCAGCCTTTCTATTTGTATATTGTGCCACCTGCAGCTGTCAATAGCAGCTAAGTTGATAATACTTCATCATTCTATGGAACTTTATGTGCAATTCTGAATCAAACCTGAAGAATTTCCAAAGTCCGAATCCAATGAAAGAGGATCACAAAGGAGAGCCTAGAATAGTGAATCTGATGTTTTCAAAAAGGAAACAAGAAATAAAATGAAAAACCTTTTAGGAATTTTAGGGATGCGCCATTGTCATCAGGAAGAGCACTGCCGGTGTCATGCTAGTACGTTGGGCCGAAATCCCCAAGATCAGCAGTTAAAAGCCACCAACCTCTCCGTGGAAGAGAAAAGGCACTTTCTACATTTATAGTGTTCATCTGCTTCTGAAACGATCAGTCATTTACTGTCAGACCAAGCACATGTGTTCTCTGACAAAGACGGGATGATCATAAGTGGAGATCAATTTAAAGGCAACTAACAATCTTGTCCTTGACATTTTGCTAAGTTTTTTCTTCATACAATCTCTGATTTCAGTGTGATGTGTATATGTGTGTGCATAATCACTAGCCATACTATTCAATCTCTAATAGGTCTGCCTCTTTCTTTAAAACTCTTCTAGAGTTAAAAAAAAATCTTTGAGAATCAATTTTAGGAATCTCTTATAATATGCCATGTATTTTAATTTTATCTTAGCAGTTTTATCCTTTGTGTACCCTCTCTGACACCCTACAACCTGTTCCCAACACAATGAAAGCTTTAGGAGTTGAATATCACTTAGTTTTGGAGATTGATATGTTCCAGGTGGCATATGATACTCAATAATATTCGACAATATTTGTTGAATGTTGAATGAAGGTAGGTTATATACATTCAGAACACTTCCCATCTTTAAACTGGACTACATGCTGCTAATCGACTCTGCCACTAACTAGCTTTGTTTCTTTACTTGAGGAAGTCAAATAAAGTCAGTGTGATGAACTTATATGTCTTGATGTATGTGTTCTTTATATAACATACATACATGCACAGAGATATGGATATAAAATCAGAAAAAATATTTTGCCCATTCATGGATCTGGTAAACATGGTCATCTTTTTTTTTAGTTTTTTCTTTTTTAGGCATCATTGCCCTCTGGTGATGGGACTAGGAGGTCCAGCCTTTGCTCCTGTGGAGCTGGAATTGGACCTCCATCCCATTGGACCTGCAGTTCCACTCACAACCACTACGCCACTGGGGTAGACATGGTATCTTATAGGAGAATTCTATTTCCCTTTAAACTAAGCAGACAAGCAAAACCCAGGTCACCTAATGGAATTCTATTAAGAGTTTGTTACATGAAAAAAAATGCACAATTGTTTATTGTTTATGTTAGTAATGGCTGTTTCTAATCTATGGTTCTGCAGAACACTGATGCTTGTTGCACTAGATTAAGATGTTCACTTTAAAGGAAGCAGTTTTGTCTTCATCATTTTTATTAAAAATAGACTAGTAACTAAAAAGGTTTAGTATGTGAATACATTTTCATCCATATATTTCTCTAAAGATAACTTCTGAAACAAAGACATACTAGGGAGACCGAGCAGATGATAGGATAAAGAAGTCAATAATAAGCTAAGATAAACTGAAATTTTAGGAACAGCTACATATATCTAGATGAATATATTATACCTGAGGCTGTAATTTCATATTAAATACACATTATTTACTCATTTCCCAGTAATTGAATAGTCGCCGCTTCATAAGATGGCATAAAATATGCCAGCACTTCACAGTCTTAGGCAAAGTGTCATGATTTTCCTTTAAGTGCTGTGACATAGCTTTCTGAAGAACTCATGGATTCCCCAGAGTCTGTTTTCCTGATGAGTGAACTTGAATTAAACATGTCCTTATTTCAGAATGTAGGTGAGATTTTCTTTTTCTTGATTTTCAAAAATTGTAATCTGTCTTATTTTCCTGAAAATGAATAACAAAGGGCCTAGTTTACTTATGGTTTCAACTTACAAAATGATATTTAATCAAAATTCTGTTTTAAGAATATGATTAATCAGGCCTAGTAGTTGGAAGGAACATTGACAACCAATGTTGTGTGGAGCAAAATACCTTATGAAACTGTTCTTGTCCATTATCTCAAGGAGACATGAACTTTATAATGGTCAGCGACTGAAACAGACCTTGTGTGGCAGTTGAATAAATCCCCTGTCAACTTGTGAAGGGGAGGAGTTTGGCCTGTCAACCAGGTCACAGCTTGAGAACATCATTTGGAGATTGAAAGGAAATAAATAGCTCACAGCAGGGCAGATGCTCCCTCTTTGCTGTGTCTCCTTTGGACACATTTCTTTTGAAAAGCCACATGGAGACACACTGATGGACCCAGAGTCATGGAGCTGCAGGAGTCACGTGGAGACCCTTGCCACACTGGGATGCTTCCACCACTAGCACCACAAGACTTTCCACCGCTGGCCTGTGATCCTTTTGGCCTGAAAACCATTGCATGTGTCGGGAGAGTCTGAAGAAGAAATTCTAGACTGGTATCAGACATATGAACTAATATTGGACTTATGGACTTGTTCTGGACTGGACTGGGAGGTTCTCTTCCAATAGAATTTCTCTTTTATATAAAATTATTTCTTGTGCACATTTGAGTATCTATGAATTTGTTTCTCTAGTCAACCTAGAATAACACACCTTTTTGATCTGATAAGAAAACTCTTCAATGTTAGGCACTTCCACAACTCAATGAGGGGAAATACAATCCACGGTGTTGCCTAGCTGGTTAACTAGATGACCTTAGGTCATCACTTTAGGCTGCAAGGTGACTGACCTGCCTCTTCCTAAGAAACTCAAAAGTCAAACTCAAACCCACTGGTTGCATTCGAACGCATAGCTACCCCACCCCGTATGAGAGGGTGGCTATGTCCCCATGGGCTTCCAAGACATAACTCGTTACAGAACAAAGACGCATCTTTCTCCAGAGGAGGAGATTGTGGTTGCTAGTTTCCAATCATAGCTCCTTCTTCCTACGGTCACTCAGTTGACTAGGACTTGTCACAACCCTATGGACCTATGGAACAGCGTAGAAATACCCCTTTGAGTTTCTTTTTTTTAATTTATTTATCCTTTGTGTGTCTTATGGGAGCAGAAAGCCTCATTGAATTAGACTTCTCAGTGATAGTGCCTAGAAAGTGAAAATTTAAAAAAATGATTAAAATATAGAGCCAAAAGTCATGACACAGTCATTAAGGGATGAATACGTGGTCTTAGGATGAACTTGTCTCTACTGATTTGTAGAAATAATTTCCCATGAATTTCATCACATTCATTCCTATTTCACAACTGTAGCACTTTCTCTCTCTCTCTCTCTCTCTCTCTCTCTCTCTCTCTCTGTCTTGGCCCTGCTTAGAAAAATGTGTCCTCCTGTCCCCTTGGGCTTAGTTACAATTTTTGTTTTATCACAGAGGATTTTCTGATTAACCCTGAAGAGCATTGTATTTATTAAATTTATTGACTCTCTCTTTGTGATGGCGTATTTTCCTTCCTAGGCTCTGCTGCTACCAGAGACAAGCCAGACCACACCAAACCCAGTTATTGAGCCCATTCCAACCCCTAGTGACCTTAGAGACTATCGCCTGACTATTCTTAAGGTTTCTGAGTAATAGTAAAAAATGTATCTCACGGACATAGAATTCATTCTGACTCATAGAAACCCTATAGGATGGAGAAAAACTGCCCCAGTGAATTTCTGAGACTCCAAGTTTCTCGCAGAGGGGAGCACCTCATCGTTCTTTGATGATACCTGGTAGTTTTAAATGCTGGCTTCGTTGTTTTCAGACAAGGAATAATTCACTATGCCACCAGGGCTAGAAGCTCTATACTTATTTATTTTTGATTGATTTTGTTCACTTTGTTCATTGTTCTATGCCCGAGTTCTCAAAATGCCTACCCCTTGGTCATGGCAGCCTTGTTTTCACAGCTTTGAGAAGTCATTCAGAGCCCATCCCAAAGAAACTAATGAGTGGACGTCCCACACTACAGAAACACGTTGATGATGATCTGGCACACTTTGAGACCTTACCATTTGAAATTGAAGCAGATCTCTCTTTCATTCTTATATGCTCAGCTTCTGCTGCTTGATCCTCTCATCTCTTAAAGAAGCCAATCCTGTGGGGTGATTAATTGAAGACACAACTCAATCCTGAGTATTATCTGCAGTCTATTTCACATCATAGATGTCAGAGTTGAAACACATGGGATAATTGCATCAGATCATATTACTGAAAATTATGGCCTGGTCAAACTACACAAGAGGTACGGGGATATAATACCTACATTTTCCCCATGTTACTTTTTTCCCCTCATAGTTTGAGTATCTTTTATTTTTCTTTATTTTTTTAAAATCATTTTATTGGGGGCTCACCCAACTCATCACTATCCATACATACATCCATTGTGTGTAAAACACATTTGTACATTTTTTACCATCATCATTCTCAAGACTTTTTTTTTACATTTGTTTTCTACTTCAGCCCTTGGTTTCAACTTCCCATATTTCCCCTCCTTTTCCCTCCCTCATGAACAATTGATAATTTATAAATTATTACTATTTTGATTTGTCTTACTCTGTCTGGCACATCCATTCACCCACTTTTCTATTGTTCATCCCCCAGAGAGGGGACTATATGTAGATCCTTGTAATCAGTTCTCCCTTTCTACCCCATCTTCTCTCTACCCTCCCGCTATCGGCACGCTAACCACTTGTCCTGAGGGATTGATCTGTCTTGAATTACCTGTATTTCTAGTTCCTATCTGTATCAGTGTACATCCTCTGGTCTAGTCAGATTTGTAAGGTGCAATTGGGATCATGATAGTGGGGTGGGGGAAGCATTTAAGAACTAGAGGAAAGTTAGATGTTTCATGGTTTCTACGGTGCACCCTGACTGACTCTTCTCCTCACAATCTTGTAAGTGAATGTTCAGCTGTGTACAGGTGGACTTTGAGTCCCTATTCCACACTCTGACTCCTTCACAATGATTTTTTAATTCTTGATGCTGCTATCTGATCTCATTGACATTTCCTGATCACATAGGCATGTGTGCTTCATTCATGTAGCTTTTGTTCCTTCTTAGCTACATGGTCTCTTGTTTTAAAGACCTTAGTTGCTATATCTTTTGATATCAGGGCACCTTTAGGGTTCTTCACTACCTTTGCTTATGCACCCACTTTGTCTTCAGACATTGAGTCAGGAAGGTTAGCATCATGGAATGCCAGTTTAATAGATCACAGAAGGCCAGTTTAATAGAACAAAAATGCTCTTGCATTGAAGGAGGACTTGAGTAGAGACCCAATGTCCATCTGCTAACTTCATACTAAACCTATAAGTATATGTATATAGACCTATTTCCCTGTCATCATATGTTAATGTATTCAGATATATGCATGCCTGTATTTAGACCTCTTTAAATACCTGTTGCCTCTGACTTCTTTCCTCTATTTCCTTTTTCTTACCTCTTGTCTCACTATCATGCTCAGCCTCCATTTGGGTTTCAGTGATTCCTGTGGGTTACACTGTCCTTAATCAAGACCTAACAGGCCTCTTACACCCTCCTCACCACTGATTTTGGATCCCTTGTTGTTCTCTTGTTGCTGGGTTTGTTCACACCACTTCCTTTCCCATCTTTCGCTCTCCCATGGCCCTCCAGAACCATTGGTCCTGTTGCTTTGTCCTCCAGATTATTTCATCCCCGATTGCTCTTCCTATTAGGTGTTACACTGGTTCTGAACCTTAAGGATCAGACACAAAACAGAACAAAGCACTGCCCAGTTCAGGGCTCCCTCACAATTGTCACTGTGTGTGAGCACATTGTCGTAGCTTCTTCTTTCCATATATCATTATGTTACATGTTGACCCGATTGTGAGAATTTGGGTTCTTGTTTACATTGAACTATAATATAGGCTGCAATCCTTGATCTTAATCAGCAAGTGCTTCAAGTCCTTCTTTTGACTAAGTAAGCTTGTGTCATCCGAATAGAGGAGGTTGTTAATGAGCTTCCACCTATCCTGATGCAGTAGTCTTCATATAATCTTGCTTCTCTGATCATTTATTTAGCACACGAATTTGAATAATTATGATAGCAGAATACACATGTGCAGAAACACATCAGTGACTTATCCTACCTTCTTCCCAGACTCGAGCAAGGTGAGGTCATCTGTTGGGAATTAGATATTTCAGCTAGAAGAACAACATTGATTACTTCACTGCCCTTGCAAACAAAGCAACACTTTTCCCTTTCTTGCACTATTCCCACAAAGAGTATAATGATTGATCTCCTTTTTGTAACCACAATGTTAATGGCGCTTTTAGAAGGTCTTCCTCTTTCCTCCTGCCCTATCCATGGAACAATTGATACTGTTGTTCTTAGGTCCTGTGGACTCAGTGCTGATTCAAAGCAACCCTGTTTACAAAAGAAAATGACACTGTCAAGTCCTTAGGCAGCCTCCCAATTGTTTATGTGTTAGTACATTGTTGCAACCACTGTGTCCACACATCTTGCAGCATGGACTAATCTCTAATGGCGGCATGCCCGAAATATATGTGACAACGTCTTGCTATGTGTATTTTCCATATATATGTGAAGTAAAACCAACAATACCTAATCTATATGTATATATGTATATATTCAAATTCACTAACTGCCATTAAGTCAAAGCTGACGCATAGTGACTCCTCTTTGTGTTTTTGACTGTAACTATTAATCAGAGTAGAAGAACGAATTGTTCTTCAACTGAGCTCCTGGTGGTTTCAACTGCCAACCTTGCCGATAGCAGAAAATGGAAAACCACTATTTATTTGTGGGTGCCCCCAAAACACCAAGGTCACACTTGTCAGAGTGGAAGTTTCACAGTATGCTTTTTTCACCGATAGACAAGCATCACTTAACTTGCTCTGAGTTAGCGCACCCAAGGGTACTACCTGGGAAGGTTCTCTGAACTCACAGTGAATTTTTTAATGACAGCTGTTTTGCTTGAACCAAATTTATGGTGATGGTCGATTTAAGAGCACAGCACGCAGCTGTGAAATTTTGTTTCCTGCTTGGGAAAAATGCCATAGAAACTTGTGTTACATTGAAAAGAGCTTACAAAGGCTGCGCTATAGAAAAAACGCAAATGTATGGGTGGTTTTCATGTTTCAAACATGGTGAAAGGACGATTGATGACATACTTCTTTCTGGATATAAGTCAAATGAATGAAAGTGTTAATTCATTGTGCATTTGGAGTTTGTTCCACCGAGTCAGTTATGAAAAGATCGCATGATAGTGTGAGATAAAAAAGGCCTGATGCAGCAAACAGTGGGCTGGTCTTGCAACCACGACAGTGTATGCTCATGCAGCTATCTCCATGTACCAGTGTTGGTCAAAAAAAAAAAAACATGCCTCTCTTGTACCATGAACCTTCCTCATCTGGTCTCACTCTGTGGAACTTCTTTTTGTTTCCATAAAGCAATTTGATGGCATTGAAGCCTGAAAACAAGGGAGGTAATGTCAGCTATTCAAACAGATGAGCTGGAAAACTCTTTCCAAGAATGAAATCTCGGATTTGATGAATGTATTAAATGTAATGTTGAGTACTTTGAAGGTGATATACTTGTTTGGTAAAATAAAATTTAAATACATAGCTTTGAAAAAGAATTCTTGTTTATTTTGGGTACACCTTTGTGTGTGTGTGTGTGTGTGTGTGTGAAGTTTTTAAGAGAAATAAATCCAGCAAAATGTAGTGTGTGTATAAATATACATATATATGTCTAGATTTCTCCATATAGATCTTAATATTGGTAGATATCTCAATCTGGATAGAGATCTCTACCTCTTTGTATATCCAAAGCTACATACATATCTAGAGAGAGAAAAAGAGAGAGAGAGAGACTATGCTTTACTGGTTTTGCTTTTGCAGAAAATTCATCCCAAGCAAGGATTAATCAGATACTTGCTATGCAAAGGTTTTTATCTTCTTGAAGACGTAGCAATTACTTGCTATTATGATGTCGGACTGAGTTCGTTGTGGCAAATAGCAACCTGATGTGCCATGGGAAATAACACCACGCAGCCACGGCCCTTCCCTACTATTGTTTCTATGCTTGAGTCCATGGTCGCAGCCCCTGTATGAGTCCATTTTCCCCAGAATCTTCCTGCTTCTCTTCTCTATGCCTCTATCTTGTCAAGCGTGATGTCCTTTACAAGGACGACGTTTCTGATAACATGCTCAAAGTTTCACCATCTTTGCATTTAGGAAGCATCAGGATCATTTTGCTTTTTCTTACAGAGCAGTTTGTCTCTTCACCTTGATGAAAGCCCCTTTCTGCCAGGTGTTCCTATGCCCTCAGTCCTCATCTTCCATATCTGTCAAAGGGATGACAGAAGGAGAGGCTAACCTGTGGTACAAGGGACATGAAATACATAGTGCCTGACCATCACAGCAAACAGTGACTAGTTAAGCATCTTACAGAGATAGAATGTAAGTCAACAAAGTGAAATTTGCTTTTTAAGTGGTGAGCAAATGTTGATGCAAATTCTTGATCAAAGGGGAGTTTGTTTAGGAACTACCCCAAAATAGAGGTTCTTGGAATGAAGAAGACCACTGTGCAGTCCACCAGCTGGACTCTGTTTTGATTAAAACAGAGCAGAAGAAAACCCCACTTGATTGTGCCTTATTTCTGTTCATCAGGAACTTTGAGGTAAACCACTCATCATTTGAACATGTTCCCAAAGCAATTTAAGAAAGGACATAGTGGAAATGAGCTAAAAGGGAAAGGAATGTGACTTTAGCCTAATGGAACAGCAAAGATTGCAGAGATGTCTCTTTATGGATTTCCTCATGAGAGAGGCTGCAGATAAATAGGGAGATCATATTATTAAAAATCTAAGTGCTTTTGTAAGAGATCATCTGTCAATTATAGACATGTGAGGGCATTCCAAAACTGAGATGCTTCACACTATTGAAAAAAGAAGATCACCCTATGTCTAAATGAAAGATACGTTAGCAAACTAAACTTGTTCACAGTTCTTGTTTCCATCTTCCTAAAGACCAATTTTATAATTCAGAGGTGTAGATTTTTCCCACCTTTTAACAAACAACATACAGAATGGTAATATGACTTGTGAAGCAATGTGTGATATTTGTCAGCAAAAGTTTATCAAGATCATTTCATAAAAAAAAATACCTGCACAGATAGCCTCAGGAAAAATGTAAGCAAGGGTTACCAAGTTAACTGCAAGAAACGTCTAACTTTGTAAGACATCAGCTGGCTATTACCTGATAGACATGCAAAATCCCTAGTCCCTATCATTGTTATCAATTATTCCTTTCCCCTCTGTCCTAGCTCAAGGCTCACCTCTCAGAATGTCAGAATGCGCTCATGACTCTTCACTAAGTACTTCTCAGTCCCGACTGAGCTATTCTTTCAATAAAACTCTTTGCTTGAATTTTAAAAGAGACTACAGTTTGATCTTTGGAAAGATGAAAAGGAAAATTGACTCATAAATAAATAAAAGATTATCTTCCTCTCTAAACAAAGTAGTTGAAATGCAAATATTCATATGGACAATACTAATAATCATTCACAGCTCATGTTCAGATTTTACTTACTGTCTCAACACTATACACAGCAACTTTCCTAGTTAGCAATTCAAATTCAGGGCAGCAGTTGCATTTAAATGTTTTACATTAAATCTTACAGTGGTTCTCAGCCTTCCTTTATCTTGATCTCGACTAGCTTGAAGAACATAGACATGATTCATAGTTTTTTCTTTCTTTGTTTTTTTCTGATACTACTTTATGCAGATTCAAGTTATAATTTCTTGCAATTATAGTGATGCAGTGGTTTATGTGAATCAGTACATTAAGTCAAAAGGCCTTTCATATCAGTTTATTCCAATATGGGCGACATCAATAATGATAATTTTGATAAGGACAATCTGTCAGTTTTCTGTCCTGTAAATTCAATTCATTTTTTAATCTTTATATCAGCACCTAGAGTGTGAGAGGTGTTTTGAGATTGTGGAAGCTGTGAAAAAATGGTAGTTTTCTAGCTTCTGGGTGTGTTTTCAGCAAACCAAGTTCCTTTGCTTTATCTGTACATGGATTGCTGCAATGTGTAAAGGAGTAGTGAGAAGATATAAAGTGCTTAGAAAAAGAACATGTGCCAGTGGGGTTAAGAGACAAGGGAGAGTTTTAGGTTGGGAATTTATAAATAACTGGAGTTGTATATTTCACCTCATTGCCTCACATGTTATCATTTGTCAGTGAATTGTTGACCAAAAATTTATGCTATTGGATTAAATTAAAAATAAACTGTATTATAAAAACAGCATGGCAGAGAAATTAATTTAAAATAACCCTTACTTGAAGATATCTAGAAATATGAGACAAAATATAGCAGTTAATCTTAAAAAAGTAAGTTTCAGGCTGGAGATAGAATAGGAAGATCTCCACAGACCCAAATTTTACAGGAAACAGATCACAGAATAAAATTTCCTGAAGACACAAGTGAACTTGTACATCTGCAGGTTGTGGAAATAAAAGAACTGGTTTATCATGTCTCTCCCACCCTCAATAGGTAGCAAAAAAAAAGGCCTTCCCATAATCTTTGAGCTCAAATTTATACTGATGTATTTGGTTTACCAAAACCTCAGGCCAATATATGTCTATTGTTCAAAAGTGAGTTTCGTATCACTGTGAAAATATACAGAAATTAAGCCAAATTCTTCTAAGCAGGGTGGGATGTTTTCAGAAGCAATTTAGCCTTTCTATAACAGAAAACAAGCATTATGATTTCAAAATAAAATAGCAAGCATGGGGATGCATGCAACACTGAGAAATTTAGATGAATGTACTATCAGAATTTTTTTGATTTATTTTATTGGGAGCTCTTACAGACATTATAACGATCCATAATTCAATGAGATCAAACATAATTGTACAATTGATGCCACCATCAGTTTCAAAATATTTTCATTCTTCTTGAACTCTTTGATATCAGGTCCCCTTTATCCCCTTGCTCCCTCACCTTACCACCCCCTCAGGTATGCTTATTCTTATATTTATTTATTGCTATCTCTTACATCACCAAATGTATCCATTCCCCTACAATTATTTTATCCATTCCACTTGAATGGGGTTATACGGTCTAGTCAATCTGCTTGAGTGGGGCTGTACAGTCATCATTGCTATCAGCTATCACTCTTGCACCACTTCCACCCCACCCCCATCTATATCCTCAGGAAATAATTACTCTTATTATTAATTCTGAAGGGTTTATCAATCTCGGGTTTCTTGCATCAATCTTAATTATACAAAGGAACATATGCAGGTCTAAAAATTAATGAGATAAAACTAAGACCATTAATAGCAAGAAGAGAAAATATTAAAGAACTGGAGGATAGTTATGTGTTTCATAAGTGCTGTACAGAACCCTTGATGTATCATCCTTTCTGTGAAGTCCTTCTGTGAGAAACTGTCTAATATCCTACAGGTGAGTTTAGGGTCTTTAGTTTGTCTGTGCTCTTTCATGTCAATTTGATTGCTTGTTTTTGAATTTCTGATACCTATTTCCATTAACACCTCATAATAAAAAAAGCTGCTGTTTCTTCCATGTGGATTTTGTTTCTTCACTGCAAGATGGACATTTGTTTGCCTTTAAGTCTTTAAGACCTCAGACAGTATATCTTTTAAAAGCCAGGTATCATCTGCTTTCTTCACCACATTTGCTTATGCTACTATGTTGTCTTCAGCTATCACGTGGGGAAGGTATCACACATTGTTAGAACAAGTCATCCTACTGACTTAAGATTTAAGCAGAGATCTAAGCTCACACACACAGACAAAAACACATATCTTTATATATTGATATATATGCATATCTACATATAATTTTTTTCTTTCTTGTTTTCCTCCTCTTTTTCTTCCCTCCTGCCCCACTATCATGTTTACCTATCTTTTGCTTCTCAGTAATTCCTCTCAGATACATTTCAAAGTTGAAACACATCCAGAATGCTACACCCTCCTCACCATACATTTTAGAAACCTTGCTATTTCCCTGTTCCTGTCACTGTTGGCTCATCCCTCCACTCTCCCTGCCTCCTCCTGCCCCATGTTCCACCTCCCATGCACGCCCTAAACCATCAGCCAGTTGCTGTCTAGGTTATATTCTGCCTATCATATATAGATAGACACCAAAAGAAAAAGGTAAGGAGGGTCCACACCAATACTTCCAAGTCTAACTATTGTTTTGATTCAGAGCAGATGAGTGTCTTATTGTTAGAGAGCAAACAATCCATTAGCCCAACCCCTTTTTCTTTCAAGGACTCATGGACATTTAAAAAGGGAATAATGTAAGGTGAAATACAAGTACAGAAAAGAAACAGGGTATTAGTAAAGTAAAAATTCAGACAAGTTTACAGAACTGAATGACTTCTGAAAGTTAACTTAGTTCTTGAAAGAAAACAAGGGGGACCAGTGTCCTAAAAAATGGTCACAGAGTATTTGAGAAAAATATATTGTTCAAGTATAAAAATATAAAGAGTAAAGAGAATATAAAACTGAAAGAAATAAAAATATAGCAAACATAAAATGTTTTAAGAAATATGGAGTTTAGAGTGAAAGAAAGAGTTTCAGAGTCAAAGTCAGGGTCAGTAGTAACAGCAACAAATAAGCCAAAAATAATGGGTGCAAATTGCTCTGATGGGAGTGCTGAATGCCGAAGTGAATGAACGCTGACATTCAGACCAACCTAGTAATCCTAAATGCCACAAATATGAATAGATTCCTAGATATATTAATTAAAAACTGGAAGTCATTAGGTTCCATGGAAAGATATTAAACTAACCATTCAGATCAATTACATATAAAAATCTAAATAGCAATAGAAAATAGATGGTAATAATTGAACAATGATAATTTCAATGAGAATTAAAATTTGATTTAAAGAATCATCAAATTGTTAAGAAAATGTCAGCCTAGACTTGATGATTTAGCAAAATTGCCTTTCAAAAGGAGAATGAGGAGCAATTTTTGGATTAAAGAAATTGGAGATAATTGTGAGATTAATTTCTAAATGCTGTAACAGGGCTTCAAAATGGCTTGAATTAATTCAGACATAGCCAATGATGGTAAATTGCCCCAGATTCAAAATTGTAAAATGTGGTGGTACCAGAATGGTAGCGACAAGGGAAAAGTATGTCTCAAAGCTTGAAAGAAAAGCAGTGAGTCTTCTCAGGAGCTTAACCCAGGCAGAATCATTGCCAGTATTATAATGAGATCCCACATGGAAAGCAGCATTATTGGCCACTTTTGAAGTGGGCACAGTTATTTCTATCTCTCCTGCTCGAGAGATGTGGTGCCATACAAGGACCACGTTACCCTTGTTTATTAAGAGGGGGATTAAGTTTCTAGCACTTATTTTTCCTGTTCTGATTATTCTTCCGGTAAATACACTAATTTCCAAAATCAGGTTCCTTCCTCTTTGGCTTCCTTGACCAAGGTGGAACAAGGAAGAACTAGTTTGAAAGTTCAGAATAAGCCTAGCATTAGCTACACTAAATCAGGATTGTGTTAGGCTGGGTTATCTAGAGAAATAAAATCAGGGTCACTCATATGTATAAGAAAATGTATCAAGAAAATCAGATTATCAAGAAGGCACCCTAGTGCTGTCCAACTTAAGTTACAGGTTCATTGCTAGTCAAAGGCCTCTTCAAACCCATGTAGCTTCTGGTCACTGATGAAGAAAGGTGAAGTGGGGAGCAGGAAGCTGACAGGCCTGTAGTAGCTGAATTGAACTGCTCCAAGGCCCTTGGAAACAAGGCAGGGTGCTGAGAACTCTTAGTTTAGGCAGCCTGCATAGAGCCACCCCTGGGGGCAGGCACAGAGTCCCAGAAAGCAGCAGGTGAAGGGGTGGGGTGGGTAGGAGAAGGAGAGAGAGAAGAAAGAAGACTCCACTGTCTCTCAAAAAAAAAAAAGTCACACTTCCCAGGTGGCACCATAAGGTTGTGACTTGATTGACAGGCTGGATTCCACCCCTATACAAGTGCAAGTTAGCATAAAATTTAACTGTCAAAGGAGCAAGGACTGAGGTAAATAAGTATGTGATCTCTGTGTTAAATTTCTTTAAATTATTTGAAAAGAAAGGTACCAGTCATATAAAAGGCTGAGGTCATTCGTTTATTTGTTTTTGGAGGCAGAGAATAAAGTTATTGACAATATGGAATTAAGTTCAGTAGTTATGTTAAAAGTTCAAGAAGAAAAATAATTTAATAATTAAGCTTCACAAAATAATAAAGCAAGTGGTTTTTCCAATACACTAACTTTAAAACTCCCCCAAAACAGCAACCAACTCTGACTCATGGCCGACCTCATGTGCTCAAGAGAGTTTTCAATTGCTATTTTCTGAAAGACTCTCACGAAGCCTTTCCTCCAAAGTATCTCTTTGTGTGTAGCAGGCACCTCATCTGGTGTCAATTTGAAGAGTCAGAGTAGAGGAGTCAAGTCTAGTCTGTCAATCTGAAGAAAGCCAATGTTGACCATTTCATGTGAGATCTGGGAAACAATCACTTTGAACGTAGGTGAAATTTAATCCAAATCTGGCCCACTGGATTCTGAGTTCCCTGAGAACCATGATAAACACACCATTCTCTATATCACTGCACAGAGAAAGAATAAATGACAAATAAATAAATTTATTGAGTCTCAATATGTTCAGATGTGGGATGTGCTTGCTATTAAGTGTGAAATCCCAAGATTGGTTTCCAATTAATACACAACCCACTCTACAAAATATTCCAGGAGTAGATTCTGAAAAACATACAAGGTTTGCTCTAAGTAATATTTTACCCAAGATGGCTATATCCCGCTGTGCTTATTTCCTGAGACTCTGTTTATTGGTAAAAAAGACATGGAAGTCATGCACCAATTTTAAAAGCAATTAATGTTATCCCCTTTTTATTAAAATTAACCTTACTAACAAATAAACCAATTTGATCCCTAGTAGCAATGGAGTCTAAATTGGATTTTACCCATAAATACATCTGTGGTTATTTAGTGTGTGTTGGCCTGACCATAATGTGGGAACTGCATTACATATACTTACCATTAACTATTAGAGTTTTATTCATATACTGAGGTTTTTTTCATTTTTTAATTAGGAACACTAATCAGAAATGCAACTGTTGCATATTCCAGTAACCAGCCATGCTTGGGTAACCTATACCATTCAGTATTGTTAAACAAGCCAACTTACTGGAAGAGATCAATATGTGTACACATTCTAAATAAAGGTAGCACAATAGAATGTGCAAAATATAGAATAATGCCATTGATATCACATACACATAAGATTTGGTCAACGAAGGACAAGGAGCTGTCAGAGGTCCATGCTGGAACAAGGGAGTATCACTGTTGATGTTAGATTGTGGCTGAAAGCAGAGAATACCAGAGAATTATTTCTTGTGATTATTTTTTAAGTTTTCTGTATTTTAATACCTATTATTGAACCATGTGGATCATTAAGAACTACGGATAGCATTGAGAATAACTGGAATTCCAGAACATTTCATTATGCTAAAAGAGAACTTGTACATGGACCAAGAGGCAGTTGTGCACACAGAGCAAGGGAATAGTGTATAGTTTAAAATAAGTATAGGTGTGCATAAGGGATGTATCCTCTCACTATAACTATTTAATTTACTGCGCAAACAACTGAAGAAGCTAGCTTTTATGAAAAAAATGCAGTATCAGGATTGGATGAAGACATATTAACATGCCAGACTGTGTTTGCTGAAAGTGGGGAAAATGTGAAGCACCTATTGATATGTGATATGCACATGCCAGACTGTGTTTGCTGAAAGTGGGGAAGACTTGAAGGACCTATTGATAAAGAACAAGGATTTGATCCCTCACTATGTATTACAACTATATGCAAAGGAAACAAAGGTCCTCACAACTGAACCAATAACAACATGACGGAAAACAGGCACACAAGAATCCTTGAGGTTGACAAGGATTTTGTCTTGCTTAGCATCATCAATGCTCATGGAAGCAGCAGTCAATAAAACAAATCACCCATTCCATTAGGAAAATCTGCTGCATCAAACCTCCTTAAAGTTTTGAAAAGCAGGGATGATATTTTCACTCGTCTCATAGTCATGCGACAGCAGGACTCTCAATAAGAAGACTGAGAACTGAAGCAAAATACTGAAAGATGCGGAAGCATCCAAAGAAGAAAGAACACACAGAGTCACCACAGCTGAGAGAACCAGAGGTTTCATATGAGGAAGGACCAATGGTGCTGAAGGAAAAAGTTTAAGCGCCACTGAACGCATTAACCCACAACAAGGCTCCAGGAATTGATAGCACACTAATTGAAAGGTTTCAACATGCCAGTGAAGCACTAGAAGCACTCGTTGTTCCTACCAAGAAATTTGGAAAATAGTTCTGTGGCCGACTGACTGAAAGAGATCCAGATTTGTGCGCCATTCAAAGAGAGTTGACCTAATGGAATGCACAAATTAGAGAATGTTACATTATAAGCAAGTGCGTTTTTGCTGAATATCATCCCAGAACAGTTGCAGCAGCACATTGACAGGTAACTGCCAGAGGTTCAGGTCAGATTCAGAAGAAGATTTGGAACAAAGGAGTCATTGCTGATGTCAGATGGATTTGGGCTCAAAGCAGAGAATACCGGAAAGGTGTTTGCTTGTGTTTTATTGACTACATGAAGGCACTCAACTATGTTGGCCTTAATAAACTCTGAATAACCTTGGGAAGAATGGGAATTCAAGAACGCTTCATTGTGTTCATGAGGGACTGTACGTGGGTCAAGAGTCAGTTGTATGAACAGAACATGAGAATACTGCGTAGTTTAAAATCAGGACAGGGCTGTCTCCTTTCACCATAATTATTCAATATGTGTGGTGAGCAAACGATCTGAAAAACTGGCTTCTATAAAGAATAATACATCATATGGATAGGAGGAAATCTTATCAACAACGTAAAAGTGCAAGTGACCCAGACTTGCTTTCGGAAAGTGAAAAGGACGTGAAGCACTTACTGATGAAGACCCAGGATTGTAGCTGTCGGGATGGATTACAACTCAGTATAAAGAAGAAAAAAAGCCTCAAACTGGAACAAGAGACAACACCATGATTCGTGCAGAATAGGATGATGCTGCCAAGGATCTTGTCTTGCTTGGATCCACAGTCAACGCACGTGGACTCAGCAATCAAGAGATCAAAATGGCATCGAGCACATTCCACAGGACTCTTTGGAATGTCGCAAAGCGAGGGCGTGACTTTGAGGACTAATGTGTGCCCGATCCAACAGCAAGTGTGCTCAGTCCACTGACATTCATAAATCATACATTGGCGGCAAGTGAAGATGACAGAAAATAAAAGTAGAAGTGCTTCTGGTGCCATAGACATCATAGTGAGTTCTCTACTTTTCCATATGTAGACATTCCGTTTTTCTATGATGACAGAGGCACTTCCTGCATTATATTGTTTAAAGGCAAATAAAGGCCACTTAGACCTTGTTTAAGGAGATAATTTGGAAGACAGCAGAAGCATAACTATAGCCATTTGGCCCTGAGGGTCCTTGAATATATTTCCAACATTAATTAAATTTGTGTGATTTCCTTTTGCCAAAATCAAACTAAAAGGATGTTATTATATTAACTCAGGCTTTCTAATCTTTTATCCAAGAATATCATTTAAGAGAATTTAAATCTACTAACAGAATTCAGTATGTCATAGGAAAATGATGTTAAATTTTTGTCTTGTGAAAATATGGTATATATTAGTTATTGTAATAATAGATACTTGACATTATTCATGAAGTATGAATGTCAATGTTTATGTTTTGTTTTTAAAGAATAGCAGGTTGTAAAAGCCGAGTAGAATTTATAACGTGGTGAGAAAATATAACTGTTACAAATGTTTTAAATGAATTCAATGAAAGATGTAGAGAAAAAGATGCTGACTTAAGTAACTTTGAAGATATGAGGTACTTGTATGAATATATTCAAAAGTGTTTTACATAATAATCTAACTGATAAGCTGTATACCAAAAGAGTACAGGATAACAATTTTGAAACCTCTATGACTTCATACTAGAATCAGACAATTGGGTAATTGGATGGTATGCTTTGTGAAAGAGGTTTCTTGCTGCTAAAGTGGAAGGTTGCAAACTATGGGAGAAGTCTGGAACGATTCGATTCATATGGTAATTATTAGATTTAGAGATATTGGTTTGAGTTCCTTTAAGTGTTGCAAATATAAGTGCATCCATATGGAGATATTCATAGGTGTTTCCATATACTCAAGTTAGTATTCAGCTATCTTCCTCTATCAGATGAAAAATAACTGGGAAACAGATATTAGCAATAATTAGGAGAATGCTCATTGTCCAGATTATGGTTTCTAATGCTATTTTTGATAAAAGAAACACTGATCTTTAGGGAAATGTCTGACTATGAGACTTGAAAAAGGAATATGCAAACAAGAATGGATCATTTTTGTATACCAAAAAGTAAGGAAACATTTTTTAAAATCAACAATCATGTTAACAAGTATGTCAAAGGCATACAAGACCCAACTAAAAGAGCTCTCAATAGTCAAGATGGGGGATAGAAAGGTCAGAATCAAAATAAAATAGTATGGATTATAACCCAATATATAAAATATGTAAGATTTCCCAAATATAAAGTAAATTGTAAAGTATAAAATTATAAACCAAATATAAAATCAACACATACAAATTAGAGCATTGAAAAGGACATTGGTCATGCAGAAGACCTGAAATAATTTATGTAGACACTGTACCTGTAATAGTACACCATCCTATTCTTTAAGCACAGTCTGCATGTTATGATTTCTTCAAAAAAAGTGAAGAACGGGATCTGGGTAAAATAAATGTCACAGTGGAGAAAACTGACAGATACGAATAGATGATGAAAGCTAACATCAAACACTGATAGCATGTAACTCTGATACCATGTGATGAAAATGGTTCTTCCCCATTATAGCCTTTCTAGCAAAATCCTATAAATTCAATAAAACCTTCAGGGAAAAACTCTCCCCAAACTCTTTTTGAATGATATTCTACAAACTACTTGACAAGTATTCTTCAAAATTGTAAAGGTCATGGCAACAAGCAAATGCTCAGAAACCAATATAGTCAAGAAGAACCTAAGGGGACAGAAGAAGAAAAACCAATGTGGTTGACAGAAGGTAGTCCTGAACAGAAAAAAAAGTCATCAGGTGAAAACTAAGAGGGGAAAAAAGGGATGGACTAGAGTTAATAATAATGGTTGGATGTGAAGTGCATACTTATTCTAGCCTATCTTTAACCTTCTCTCTAAGGTGAAAAACCCAGTGAGTAGATTCATACTTTATAGTTCTGAGTAGAACTGCTTACTTTGAGGTTACCAGTCCCAATAGACTACCAGAGTATTACACAACTTTAAAAATTCTAAAAATTTAGTTTATGTCTGTGAATAGCTGTGAGAGTACATCTTTGTATTAAAAAAAAAACTAAGTTAGACTATATCTCTTGAATTCATCCGTATCATAATAGAAAAACTTTATAGGGAGGAAAGCATGTCTTTCTCCCTTTTTAGATCCTGAGTTATAAAGAAAAATACATAAAGAATGCCAAGGTGGGCATCGTATATTTGATTGTCCTGATAGTACAGAGGTCTGAGCAGCCAATTGTAGATAGAAGTAACAAACGTCCCTGAATTTCTTATGTTGCACTTTGGATCTCAGAAAAATGTTAAATGCCCCAAAGGATGAAAATTGAACACATGGGCACACAGCAGAAGATGATTGATGGTATGCTAATCTCAGAGCACGATGGGCCTTCTGAGTGACCCCCTCCTGATGGCATGAAAAGTATAGTCAATTACTTTTATAATTGCTCCCCAACTAATGTTGATATCCTAATGAGATCAAATCCATTACACATTTCCCTCATCTGTTCTTACATCCTTTAAAGTGGGGAGCAGGAGCTGTTTGTTCGCTATAAGAAATCCTTGGCATATTTTAAAAAAAGCCACAATAATTAGTTAAATAAAATTTAAATGTAGGCTCCTATAGCTCTGTTTTTTCAATTTATAATCTACTGGAAGGGAGAAAAGTCTGGTTGTTCAAATCTTGTCCCCAGGGAATGTAGAAATCTCTCCTTACTTCAAATCACTGCTTCTCTGGCAAGCTTATGAAAATAAGGGGTCAAATCTATCAAAGTCAAAGCAATTTGACATTTTTTTCTATAATAAAACTGGATAACATGATGTGTGCAACATTTTCTAGGTACAGAATTCTGAAGCAGTGACAAATATGTTCATTTAGTGAGGTATACTTGACTTTTCTAGTCCCTCATGCGATGGAGGTAATGATGTGAAGTGATAACTCATTTTATGAGCTATTCAAAATTTGGGAAATTATGAACATATCCAGTTCCTAGCTATGTGTCATAGGGATGAAGATCAATAAACGGGTTCTCCTTTAGGTCATATTTTATATTTAAGGATAGTTTATGATTGTATGCCTTAATTGAGATCTTGATCAAAATTAATTATTCTCATTGACAAACACCTTCAAAATTCTATAGGAGTACTTCCCATGATATTGCAGAGTGAATTTTGAGTAGAGCCCTAACTAATTGTGAATATGACTTGCAAAGTGATACACAGAAAAGAGTAGGGACGGCTTGCTGTTATTTCAGATTCTTTTCTGTAAAAAAATGCTAATTAAAACAGTGGGTCAGATCTAGCCATGTCAAAGAGACGTGACGTTTCTTTTCCTTGGAAACAATAATGTGCCGCTGGCTGTTACCTAAGTACAAATCTAACAGCTGTCAGGAAAGGTCAAAGAAACCACATGCTGACAAGATTTCCACTTGCTGGGTATTAGGGTGAGAACTGAGGAGAATCAGCTCATTGCCGAGGAGAGTCGGTCCTCTGCATTGGAACCAAATGATCTTTGTGTCCTGTTAGTTTTAGTGTATGGCTAATATTTCCAATCACTATCTCCATGGATTACAGTTACTAATTGGGGTGGTTAAAAGAGAAAGACTCATTTAAAAAAAAAAAAAGACAGAATTCACATTTACCTTTATGTTTCTGGGGCTAAACAAAAAATGCCTCCTCATCTTAAATTGAATTTTCGCTCCATTTTAAAAGTGAATTTTTTTGCCCACACTTTGCAGGGTTTAATAGAATGGTGACTTACATATGAATACGGCTCTTTTCTGAGTTGTGATAATATTCTGCTTCATGATTTCCCTAGTTACTGTTGAATTGTTCTCTAACGTACCTCGAAGGACATGAGTCTGTCCTTTTTAATGATCTTTAAAATAGTTTCTTATGCATTTTAAGGATTAAAATCAGAAAATTCACAACATATAGCTTTCATATTAATAAAAGTCTCCTTTACTTCTTTCTCTCATGTGTATGACATTTTGACATTAGACTTGTGCAGACTGAGTTTACTCTCAAGAAGATTTACCAAATCTATAATTTACTAAATCAAGGTCTTAAGCAAGGCATTTTCTATTTGACAAATGTTCATTTACCACACACTAGGTAAAATGTTACACATCGGGGAAGGGAGTGCTTTATTTAAACAGGTGCTAACACATGGGCTGACAATTGTTCAAAATACTAGTCCTTTTGCTGACTGGTTCATTTTACTGGCATTTAGGAACTGAACTTTTTGCAAAAACAAACAAATCCTGGGAAAATAACACAGCAAAATAAAATAATGTGGATATATATATATATATATATATCATTATCTTCATATAATCTGAATTATATTACCCCAGGTCAAGAATGGTCAATTACAAATCAGCTTACTGGTTTTTGTCTTGAGTTATTTCTTTATTTTCTTAGGTTGCATATACCTTTATGGAATTTTTTGTGATTTTTGTAATTTTATCTTTAATTTACAAGGAGATATACTATACTGATGTGCATAAGTGGTGATGCTATGTGACAGTATAGTGAATTTAAAGAATCTTATAAAATATATTTATATGTGTAAAGGGATATAGGTTAAATGCCCTGAAATAATTTTTGCATTTTAATTTTGACTTGCATCTGCACATATGTCCTTCCACATCTTTTAGAGTAAAAATCTTGTGTTTAGTCATGTAAGCTCCTCATGGCATTTTTAAAGCAAATCTGTAAAGTCATACTTTCAAAATGTAGTAAAAATATTTTCATGGGGATTTATTTTTACTATTACATTGCCGGTCACAAAAGTAGTAAATATGTCTGTTACTTTTTTAACCACCACACCTTAAAAATAGTTCATAAGAAATTAAAATAAGACCAGTTTATAGATATCTTGAGAAATCAATGTAGAAAGGACTACATCTATTTCATAATAATGATGTAAACAAATACATTCAATATGATTAAAGTATTAGTTTAATTCATATATACACATGCCATATTATATATGTATGCATTTATGAACACACACACATATCTATTTACCATTTGTCTATCAGTTTGTTGTACTGCGGTTACTTTCATGATGCTGTGATGCTTGAATCTATGCAACCAGTGTTTCAAATACCAGCTGGACCCCTGATGTTAAAGCCTAAATATTTACCTTCTAGAATAAGAACTGACTAGGGAGAAGAAATGAAGGAATAGATAGTGAAACATCGCCAGGTAGAACTACAGAAGATAAGCCCCATAGATTGAAAGTCACTCAAAGCATGTCTGGGGAAGACCTACCTCATCAAAGAAGAGTCACACTTCATGATGTAGATGTAGTCAAGCATGTGGGACCTCCATCTGCGGATGGAGCACAAGTTAAAATGAGAATAAATAGCTGCAAACATTCATTGAAAAATTGAATGTGAAATATGAAAATTATGATTCTAGGAACAATGCAAGCTATCAAAAATGAAATGTAGTTTGATAAGATGAATATCCTAGGCATCAGTGAGCTGAAATGAACTAGTATCGGCCATTTTGTGTCCAGCAATCATAGGATTTACTATTGAAGAATGACAAATAGAATAGGAATGGTGCTGCACTGAGTATCAAAAAGAAGAATCTGAGATCTATCATGAAGTACAGTGTTGCCTGTGATAAGACAAGGCTTACAAATAATTCCTGAAAAAATATGGATATTATTCAAACTCTAAAGTTAATAATGAAGGAAATGGAGAATTCTATCGACTTCTTCTATGGAATGGACTAAACGTGTGATCAAGATGTGCTAGGAGTTATTGGTTACTGGACTGTGAAAGTTGGAAACAAAGATAGAGATTTTGGAAAACATGGTCTTAGTGAAAGAAATGGAGCTAGAGATTGTACTACAGAATTCTGAAAGACCAATGTCTTCTTCATTGAAAACATCTTTACCACCACCACCACATGATAGAATACAGCAGAATCAAACTGGAAAGAGACTTGAGAAACTCTATATCATCAGCCTATGTGAGACTAAGTTCAGTTATGGAACTATTAACTGTTTATATGTAAGGTCAAGTTGAAGCTAAGAAAAATGAAAACAAACCCACAAGAGCCCAAATAAAAATCATAATGGATGTCAGATGAGATTCTGAACATAGAGAGGCTGATGCAAAAGAAAAAAAATAATGAAGTAAAAGAGCTGAAGAAAAAATTTCAGAGGGTAATTCTAGGAGACAAAATCCTTGCGTTAGAAAATCGAAGAGAGAACATATCCAAATATCTTGGATTCAAAGAACTTTTAAAAAAAATTCAAACCTTATGTTGAAATATTGAAAGACACTCTGAGAAAAATATTGAACCACGTAGGAAATTTGAAAAGCACATGGAACAATGTGGAGTCGTACCAAAAAGAATTGATCACAGTTCAACCATTATAAGACTCAAAAATCAAGAATATATTGTATTGAAAGAAGAAGCGCAAGCTGCATGGAAAGGACTAGCAAAGAAAAAAAAAAAGGAGACTCCAGGTATTGACAAAATAGAAATAAATCTTTCCACTAGTCTTTATCAAGAAATAGTTCTTCTCCTAGACTAAGCCTCCCTTCACTGTTTTCTGACCATTAAGAAGGGTGTGGATAATCTTTCCCTAAAGAAGGATGCCCTGTAAGAGAGATTGCCTCCACACTTCTCTGGCCAATCTACAGATGGCAGTCTCTCTCTTAGGAGACTTGCCGAAGTGTGTCCTTGATGGAGGTCACCATACCAGGGAAGGTGCAGCGGGATAATCTTGAGTTATGCCCTTTCACTTTGTTCCTGGATTTCTAGACTGGATGGCCCTGGACCAATCTTGTAAGTCCTTTCATCTACAAAGCAGGAGTCCCAGTCCCAGTCCCCTTCCTGCTTTTGTGTCCCACTTGTAACCATGATGTATCGATCTGCCAGTAATCATGCTTTTGTGACAGTTTCCTTTGACCACCCATGTACGTAAGTTTTAAAGTTTGGAGCTTCAACATACAGTTGGATATCATTTCAAACTAGTGATGGTGTCTTCCTCTCCCAGATGATGCCTGTGTCTTCGTGTTGACTCTGCCTCTTTTAAGACTTATAGCTATTCTCTTTAAATTTAAACCCTCTTTAACTTAAACTAAAGTTGGGGGTCCCTTTTGTAAACAATATTAATATTCTATTATCTTTTGCTTTCTTTTCGAGTGAGGTTTTTCTGTGTTCCAGCTTGTTGCTATAGTTAGAGCTTGTCTTGTACAGTTTTCTTTATATGAAATTCAGGTTAAATAATATATAGAGGTCGTAACAGGATTGATAGTTCCTAATGGCTATGGCAGGGGAGGTTGAAGGGTAGTAGAAGCTATTAAAAATTGGTACAAGTGGGCTGAGCCCCAGTGGAGTAGTGGTTGTGCGCGGGACTGTGGCCCACTAGGAAGGAGGTTCAATTCCAGCAGTGGCTCCACAGGAGCAAAGGCTGGGCCTCCTACTCCCACCACCAGAGAGCAATGATACCCAAAAAACAAAAGAAAAAAAATGGGTACAAGAATGAAAAAAAGTTCTAAAATTAATTGTGGTGATGATTGCACAGTGGTTTTCATATATTTAAACCAAGGTATAATATGTGAATGATATGCCAATGAAACTAATTTTTTAAAATATTAATATTTTTAAAATGTATCTTGAATATTAAGTCAGATAGCATGGCATGTGAAATTATAGTTTTTCAGCTGTGTAAGACAGGTCTGAAGGAAAATGAGTGATATGATATAGTGGTATGTATTTTGAATTTGTGCCTACTTCACTCACTGTGAATGCATTAAATTCTTCTATATTTGTTGGTGATAAGCTTCTATAGCATGCTGCAAGTACTGTCTGATTCAAAATTCAACTCCACTTTGTATAGAATTTTAAAATAAGGCCAGGTAGATTTGCACTGGAGACCCTCTTCAGCTAATATTCACTTCCATCATTTCCTTTACTAAGATCAAATTTTGATATTTAAAAAGAAACTCCTTTTAAAAAAATCTGCTGACTTTTCATTAGACCGCTTGTTTGTGCCCCCCTTTCCCCAGACTATTTCTGGTTGTGACTCCTTTATTGGAATTACTTGATTAAATTACAGACTCTTTCTAAATGCCTTGACTACTGTCAAAACATATTTGTGTCAAGGTTTCAATCCCTGTCATAATTTGAGAAGCTTTGATTAGTTCACTTTAAAGACTCTTTTTTTTATAATGAGAGCATCTTTTAGCTTCTTGACCTTTTAGATAATTTGTATCAAGACTAATAGATTTTAATATTTTAATGAATAGAGCTAGCATTACTTTCAATCTCCTACTTATACTATAGGTCATACTACTTTTTACAAGTTGTATTTTTTTCATAGCTGAAAAGAGTTGCTGTTATTTTCTAGGTTGACTTTGTAAATATATAAATGTAATATTCACTGCATACACAATGACATACGTTAGTATATTAAAGCTATGAAGCATAATGATAGGATAAATATTCATGAGTGCATCATCCAAAATAAGAAATAAAAATTGCTAACACTTTAAGCTATCTTAGTCTTACTTTCAAATTTCATTAGTTTGCATAACATTTAGAGTTAGTACTTTCTTTGAATTCTTTTGTTCACTTTTAGTGTTATCACAACATACAAACACACACACACACACACACACACACTCCAGAATGAGTCAGAGGTTCTCGTTCATCCATGCATCAGTTTATTCTAGGTAAAATAGTTTTACATGTCTCTTTGTGACTACTGGATGGCTGGAGACATGTTTTACCAGTAATATATGTCAGTGTAAGTAAGGAGTCTTCAAATGAAAATTTCAGTTGAAATGTCCAGTTAAATTTAAAGCAGAGACGTCAGCTCAAAAGGTTATGACAACTATTTTTGGAGATCTCAAATGGGGTTATCTTTATAGATTTACTGGAAAAACATGGGATAATCATGAGCATTTTATTATAATGAAAATGGCATTGCTGAGGATAAGGGAAGAAAAGTTTGCGCTGAGGTTTTTTTCCCATGGTGGCAATAATGCACCTGGTTACTCTCTGAGAGCAGCCAGGGACGTCTTAGGAGAATTCCACTGAGCAAATTGTCTAACCTCCAATCCCGAACCTGTGTCTTCAGATTCTTTTCAGTCCCCAAACCCAAATAAAGCCATTCTGGTATCCTCAAGGAAAGGAAAATATTTTCCTTTTAAATGTCCTTTGTGCTTGAGATATACACCAGGCCCCGAAGAAAACAAAAACAAATAACACTCCCTTATGCGTGGCCCTCCCCGCACCACCACCCTCCCACCCCGAAAAAATCATCAACCAGGAGACAGATCCAGAAAAACCTCTTTCAAAAAATTGGGCAGAATTAGAACCTTCTCAGGTAAGAAGAAAAGTAGGGTCAGAACAGCCTTATGTGTGCGTGTGTGCGTGTGTGTACAAAACCACACGCATAGAGGCATGTGCTAAAGAGAACTCTTCAGCTAGAAAACCAAAGCAGTATAATAATAACCTGAGATAAGGACACACGACAGCATCACCCAATTACCTGCAACTCAGGAAAGATTGCAAAGAAGAGCCACCAAGTGAATCATGAACATCGACATTCAAATTAGGACAACTTCAAAGCAGGAGAATGGATGAAAAGTGTCATTATCACCTGAAACGTGCTGCCATGGAGTGTCTTCTGATTCACAGTGATCTGTGAGAGCAAAGCAGAAATGCCACCGTTAGTCTTTTGGGTCTGTAAATCCATTCAGAAATAGAAAGCCTCACTTTTCTCCCTTGGAAAAAATGGGGGTTTTGAACTGTTAACCCTGTGGTCAGCAGCCTGAATGAAAAACCACTATGTTGTCTCTACTCTTTATTGCTGTTATAGAACTTTCAATTGGAGAAGAAATTCAAGGAGAAGTCAAAATACAATAGGATATTTAAATAGAGGGTGATACTGATAAACCCCAGGATAGCCAACAAAGAAGGTAATAAATTTACTCACCAAAAGAAAAGTATGAAAACCAAAATGACTTGTTAAACACAAAAACAGTAATAATAAATGGAAGGAAAATAAGACCTATATGTGAAAATATCTTTTCACAGTAATTAAAGACCAACAACAATAAGCTATAATAAAAATGAAAATAAAATCTATACTTTTTTAGTAATCACACTGAATGTGATGTTTAAATGCATCAATCTAAGAGACTTAAAGTGGCAGGACAGTTATAAAATAATGAACAAAACAAAATTAAAACCTTGATCCATTGGAAGCTTGTCAAAGTTTTTGACCCATCAAAAGTTGACCCCCAAAAAGCTGTTATGACTTTCCATTTCTTTTTTCCCCATTTCCCCATTCCTGCCATATCTCCTCCCTCATGAACCCTTGATAATTTATAAATCATTATTATTTTGTCATATTATACACCATCCGATGTCTCCCTTCCCCATTTCTCTGCTGTCTATCCCACCAGGGAGGAGGCTATATGTAGATCCTTGTAATCTGCTCTGCCTTTCTGCGACACCTTCCCTCCACCCTCCCATTATCGCCGTGCTCACCACTGGTCCTAGAGGTTCTTCTGTCTTAGATTCCCTATGTCTCCAGTTCCAATCTCTCCCAGTGTACATACTCCAGTCCAGCTGGATTTGTAAAGTAGAATTGGGATCATGATCGTGAGCTAGAGGAATATTGTATGTTTCACCATGGCTACACTGCACCCTACCCAAGAGACTTCTGTGAGGGAATGTCCAGTTACCTACACATAGGCTTTTTCCCTTCATCTATGATGACATGATTTTTTTTTTGTTGTTCTTTGATGTCCAATAGGTGATCCCCTTCAACACCTCATGATCAACCAGACTGGTATGCTTCTTCCATGTGGGCTTTATTATTTCTCAGGTAGATGGCCATTTATTTATCTTTCAATCTTTAGGACCCCAGATGCTATATCTTTTGAGCCAGGCACCATCCACTTTCTTCACATTTGCTTAAGCTCCCACTTTGTCTTCAGTGATCATGTTGGAAAGGTAAGCATCTCAGACTGCTAAATAATTAGAACAGTGTGTTCTTGTGTTGGAGGAGTACTTGAGTAGGGACCCACTGTTCATGTGTTTTCTTAACACTAAACCTATATATATATATATAAAATATTCTATGTACATATATGTACATAGAATTCTTTCCCTTTCATCATATATAAGTATATTTATATATGCATATGCCTGTGTTTATATCTTTATAAATGTCGCTTGCCTCCTAGTTCTTTCCTCTGTTTCTTTATACTTTGCTTTTGTCCCACTATCATGTTCAGCTTTCATTTCATTGATGCTTTACTCTGTATGGCATAGATGTTTTCTCTATGTTTTCTCTATGATTTTGATTTTTTCTATGAGTTCTATGAGTTCTATGAGTTCTCATTATGAGTTTACTATAATACCAATCAAATGCAAATTTTGCTTCTGTCAGTCAGGAAATGGGGTTGACAATACATATATTTTGACTGTAGAGAAAGTTTAGCTATAGAATAATTCCAAACGCTATTTGGAGATTTGTTTCCTCTCCATTTTCAAGTACAAAAACATGAAAAATGATATTTACACTGTGTATGTTTGTGTGTGTGCACTGAATGCTTTCTTCATTTAAAAGAATACATTTTAATGAATCATTTTTCCAACCTAACCATTTGGGTATATGGTGGCACCATTTAGGTTAGAATTAGTTAAGCATTTAAAATTAAATAGTTAAATTTAAATATATACATACTGTATTTTAATTCTAGTAGTGTGGCAGCCTGTACTGATAGCATAGCATAAATATAATTATTATTGTCATAATAGCACATTTTACTCATTTCTTAATTTAAGATACACAAAGTAATTTTTAATTTATATAAAGAAATAATGCTTTCTAAGAAGAAAAAACTGCAAATTTGAAACCACAAGAGCAAGATTTCTGTATGCTACAGAAATATAAAATGAATGAACTCATTGACATGATTCTCAGGATATGAAGTATACTGAAAATATATTTGTCATATTTTTATTTTATATAAAAATAAAATTATCTGTCCTAATTTTGTGCTTATGCAAGTAATCACTTTTTAGTTCTTTTATAGAAATAGACTATAATGCAATAGAATATAAAAATCCCACCAGGCATTGCTATTTGGGATAGGTTTACTGTGCCCAGTAGGTTTCCAAAGGAACATATTGGCAGAGTTTAATCAGGTCACAGCTTGATTGGAGGTGGTGAGATAATGGTTTTTCAAGGCTGGCCCCCCTTCCTGGTAATCAGGATAGCATGTTACTGTTTGAGCCAGTTCTTTGCCTCCACAAAGTGCTGCACTACCTGAGGGCTGAACCAACCTGTGGATTGTGTTACTCCTTCAAGACCTGCTTCACCATGCTGCTGGTGGATTGTGTTGATGTGAATAGCTGGCAGCAGTTCAAGAGTCCCACAGGGGTCTGCTCTGCTATGCTGCCAAGCTGCTAACATCTGATGCCCTGCACTGTTCTCTGCTTCCTTCTGATCAACAATGCCTGTCTTGCGGGAAGGCAGACTCTGCAATCTGCTTCCTTGAACTTGGAGCAGCAGCCTGATTGAGTTGAAGGATCTACAGTATATTAACTATTGCATGAAAGTGAGTTGAACTGAGCACTCATTACTTCTGTGTAGTCTGCTTAGCCATCATCATCCCTCTTGCTGTATAAAACTATTTATATCTACATATACTGCTCACTATCTCTATATATCTATCATATATATGATATATATATTTGTGTGTGTGTGTTACAAGCGTCCTAGTTTTGTTCCTCTAGAGAACCCTGCCTAACACAATTGATACGAGGAGTGGTTCTAGTGAAACAAGATCATACATATGGGTTTCCTGAATTGTTTGGTTCTCCAGATAGATTAAGCCTAATAATACTGACAAGAGCAATTGAACATTGAGAAAATATTCCAGCCCAGTCCAGCCCAAGGTCATAATTCCAATATTAGCCCATATGTTCAATATACATCTATAAGTCCTCTTCAGACTCACACAGCGCATGCAATGACACCAGGACAATCACAGGCCAGTGGATGCAGAGTCATGTGTATCCAATGGCTGTAAAAGCATCTGAAGTCCTCTGCATACTCAGAAAGCACATATAATGATACCAGGGCAATCACTGGCCAGGGAGTGCAGAGTCTTGTGTATGAGTGGCCGTGGAAACGCTTCAGTGCTGTAGAGGTCTCCCCGTGCTCCTCCAGTTTCCAGGACTCAGGGGCTATCAGCATGCTGCCATGTGCCTTTCAGCTGCAATGTCTCCCAGGGAGTAAGTTTTGTTACTAGAGAGTCTCCAAGTGAGTGTTGTCAGTAGAAAATCTACAAGGAAGTGAACCAAAAGACACAGTGTCTCCACTTCCAAGAAGGAGTTACCAGATTTCCCAGAATTCTCAGGAGAAGACCATGCCCACACAGGTGTTATTGGCGATCTCCAGATTGACATGCCCTACACCCTTGGACCCCTAGAAATTTTACTGAAGTGGAGGATGCCTGAATTTTGGGGGAGTTGAATTCCCACCTTCTTGCACATAGATGTTTTACCAATGAATATAAGATCTTCGATGCATCTTCCTTAATTGGTACAATCAGCACAATAACATCAATATAAGGGACTAGTGTGACATCCTACTAAAGTGAAGCCTAGACTTCACCCCAACACTCTTAATCCTCAAATTGATACCAGATTAGGTGACTGTCACATTGTATAGTGGGGTAAAGGAAACAAACTTTCCGGGGGTTACTGGACTCTGGCTCTTCAAAATGTTTGGAAGGTGCACCCGTCAGAGTGGGGGCATATAGTGGCTAAGCTATTGATGGAGATTTAGCTCAGGTATGCCTCACAGTGGGTTCGGTGAGCCCCTGGATCCACCTTGTCCTTATTTCCTTAGTTCCAGCATATGTCATTGGACTAGATGTACTTCATAGCTGGCAGCGCCCCTACAGTGTGTCTCTAACGTGTGAATAGGGACTATTATGATAGGAAAGGCCAAGTAGTCGCCATCATATCTACTGTTGCCTAAGAAAATATTAAACCAAGATTATTACCCACATTCCTGAGGAATTGAAGAGATTAGTGCCACCATCAAAGAAGTGAAAGATGCACGGGTGGTGACTTCAACACCATCCCCTTTTGACTCATCTAATTTGCATGTTTAAAAAAAAAAAGATGAATCTTGGAGAATGGTGGTGAATTATCATAAACTTATCATGAAGTTGGTGACTCTAATTGTAGCTACTGTTCCAGATGTGGTTTCTTTGCTTAAGCAAATTATTACTTATTCTGGTACTTGTCCTGCAGCTATTGATCTGGCCAATGCCTTTTTCTTAATACAAGTCTCCCAGGACCACGAGAAATAGTTTGTCTTCAACTGGCAGGGCCAATAATACACTTTCACCACTCTCCTCCCAGAGAGGTACATCAACTCTTCTGCTCTGTGCCTTAGTTTAGTCCAAAGAGAACTTGAGTACCAGTCTCTTCCTTAGAATATCATACTGGTCCCTTGTATTGATGTCATTGTGTTGATTGGATCAACTAAAGAAGATGCATCAAAGACTCTATATTCATTAGTAAAACATCTATGTGCAAGAGGGTGGGAATTTAACTCCCCAAAAATTCAGGCATCCTCCACTGCAGTAAAATTTCTAGGGGCTCAGTGGTGTAGGGCAGGTCAAGCTAGTCCTACTAAAGTGAAGGATAAGCTATTGCATCTGGCTCCCCATGCAATTAAAGGAGGCACAATGCCTGGGGGCCTCTTCAAATTTTGGAGGCAACATCTTCCATATTTGAGTGTGCTATGCTGACTTATTTATCAAGTGACATGAAAGACCACCAATTTTGAGTGCGAGACACCCCCCTCCCCCCCAAAAAATAAGAAAAGACTCTGTAACACAGGCAGGCTGCCTTGACAACTGCTTTGCCACTGGAAATAGCTGACCCAATGGTGATGCAGGTTTCATTCCCACTTAGAGATGCAGTGTGGAGTCTTTTGCAGGCCTTTATTGGTCAACCACACTGTAGACCCTTGGGATTTTGAAGTAAAGTTCTGCCTTCTTCTGCAGACAACTACTCTCCCTTTGAAAATAAAAGCTGTTGGCCTTTTATAGGGCCTTGGTGGAGACTGAATGCTTTGTCATGGGTCACTAAGTCACGAGAGGCCTGAGCTGCCCATCATGAGCTGGGTATTTTATGAACCACAGAGTCATAAAAGTTGGGCATGTCCGGCAACACTCTATCATTAAATGGTAATGGTACATATAAGATTGGACTAGTGCAGGACCTGAGGTACATAAAGTGGCCTGAATGCCCACAGTCCCCACTTCTTTCTCAGTACTTTCTTTTTCCCAGCCTGCATCTACAGCCTCCTAGTTGAAGCGGAAGTTGACAGAGGAACAGAAAACCCATGCTCGGTTTACTGATGACTCTGCATGATATGCAGGTGCTACTTCTAGGTGGACAACAGCAGTAAAGCTCCTTTCTGGGATCTCCTTGAAGGAAAAGGGTGAAGGGAAACCCTTCCAATGACAGAACTCTGAGCAGTACCCCTAGCTCTTCAGTTTGCCTGAAAGGGGAAACGGCCTAATGTGAAGGTGTAACTGATTCTTGGGCGGGGGCTATTGGCTTGGCTGGATGAAACATGATTGGAAAATTTGTGACCAGGAGTTGTAGAGAACTGGTATGTAGATAGACTTCTCTGCAGGGAAAAAGAAAGACAAATGAAGCATGTCACATGTGAATGCTCACCACATGGTTATCTCAGAAAAAGAATACTTTAACAATCAAGTGGATAAAATCACACACATTTTGGAGAATAGTCTTCCTCCCTCCTCCACCCCTTCTGTCTTTGCTCAATAGGCACATGAAGAAATGCAGACACGAAGCCAGGGATGGAGACTGTGCATGGGAACAGAAACATGGACTTCCACTCAAAGGCTGGCTTGCTTGGCTGTTGCCCCTGTTGAGTGCCCCATTTGCCCACAGTAGAAGCCAACATTGAGTCCAAGATACAGAACCATTCCTCAGGCACGTCAACGGGCATCCTGGTGGCAAGTTGGCTATGCTGGACCACTTCTGTCATGGACGGGGCAGAAGTTAGTGTTTAATGGAATAAGCACCTAATCTGGATATGGATTTCTCTTCCCTGCGTGCAATGCTTCTGCTTAAACTACCACCCATGGGCTTACGGAAATTCCCATGACCGACATGGCAAACCACACTATATTGCTTCAGATAAGAGAACTCACCTCAAAGCACATGAAGGACTCCAATGGCCCAAGCAATGAATTCCACTGGGCATATCATATCCCTCATCATTCTGAAACAAATGGCTTTATAGAACAATGGAATGACTTCTTAAAGACACAATATGCCACCTTGGTGGTAACACTTGGCAGGCCTGGAGCAAAGTTCTCCAAAAGGCTGCACACGCTCTAAACCAATATAAGGTGCTATCTCTCTAATAACCAGGACTTTTGGGTCCCAGGACCAAGGGCGTGGCAGCACTCACTATTGCTCCCTAGCGATTCACTTGCATATTTTTTCTTCCTGTCTTAGCAACTCTATGCAATTCAGGCCTGATGGGGGGAGAAGGGGCTTGTTCTGAAGAAAGGAACAATCACCCCTGGAAACAGCACTGACTCCACTAAACTGGCACCTAAGAGTGTCCCCTGAACACTTAGGGCTCTTCATGCCTTTGAATCAACAGGCAAAGATGGGTGTCACTCTCTGAGTGGTGTGATGGATCCTGATTACCAAGGAGAATTTGGACTGGTGCCACATAATGGAGGTAAAGAAGAATACGTCTGCAATTCTGGAGCTTCCCTAGGCTGTCTCTTAGTACTACTGTGCCCAGTGATGAAAGTAATCGATTGACCACAGTGACCCAATCCTGATAGCCAAGGTTTCCTCTGTTTTACTTTGTTACTGTTGCTAATTGTTGTGGGGGTGGTAGGAGTTCATTCTTTTTCTTGATGTGTTTCTGTATATGAAATCTATAGAGAGAGTCGGTAAGTGGATGAGTAGTTTCTTGGGGGAATGGCAAGGGAGGGGGTGGGTGGGTGGAGAGTTCACAGCCATGAGTGCAAAAAAAGGAAAGGTTCTGAAATTGTTGATGATAATGATTGTACAGCTCTTCTTATATATTGAACTATTGAATTGCATGATGTACGGTTTATGTGTCAATAAAACTGTTAAAAGAAAGAAGCACAGCATTGAATTGGGATCAGTGATGGGACATTGAGGGAATTGAAGTGACCCAACTCACAATAAAGTTTAAAAATATAAAATATTTATACACAATCTCATCATATTTCCTACAAAACCAGCTTCTTAGTACAATGATAGGTTGCTCATTAAAAGGAATATAAAATCATCTTAAATATTAGCTATGACTTTAGAGAAACATTTTCATTTCCCAGAACATCAATCATATCATCTCTAAACTGTGAATATATAATAGCACATTTCACATACCCATATTTCTTGGACCATAAGAGGAACGTTTTTTCCCTTAAAGTGGAGGGAAACAAGGGTGCGTCTTATGGTCTGATGGTGTGGTACCCCAGAACATGTGTCTATGATCCCATGCACTCACTTGCTGTCTGCTGCTGTTTGCATGCCATGGATCACTGTGTGTTCAGGGGAAGCCCCAACTCCTGGAGTCTCAATGTCAGTCAGGTCACAGGATCAGCACAGCACATGCCTCCCCTCAATTTGTAATGAAAGTGATAATGGTTCTTACCACCACTGTTGAGTTTACACTGTTAAATATTACCACATTTTGCTTTATTTTGAAAAAATATTTTAGTATACTGGTACTATTTGGTTCCAAATATTTTTTTCTTGCTTTCCTGCTCTTAAAGCTGGCTGTGTATTATGGTCAGGTGTGCCATATGGCCCCCAAAATACAGTATTTTAAGGAGATTAGACAATCTAATGCATGTGTTTGTAATAAGGAGCTTTTCTTCTAGAAGATGACTAGCATGTAGTAGCTATTTATTCAGAGCTGTTTACTCTGTAGCATTTATTCAGAGAATTACTTTTATTTACCAGGAAATAATGTGTGTTGTTTCAAGTAATTACAGGGCTATTTTAAAAACTTTCCCATCACTTTCCCATTGTTTCCCAATCAGTCACTTGTGAGGACTGCTGTAACTTTTAATCTTTTTTGACATTTGTTGACCCTGTCAGTGTTTGTATGTTCTCATCATAAATCATCTCTATCTAGGAAAAGCCACTCCTCAGTCAAGGTCTCCTTGCATTTTAACTCCCCCGGGGTTCCTCCCATTTCCTAGGATTAGAGCGAGAATCGCCTGAGACCAAGTAGGCAGTTCAATAAAATGCTTTAAAGAAAACAACCCTGCCCTTCTCTTACCAGCCCATCTCTGGCCTTCCTTTTGCTGCTGTTATCCCAATCAATACTGGTATCTGAGTAATTAAAGGCTCTTAGGTTTAGAGTTTGGCCCTCCTTGTCCTCTTCCCTTATCTGCAAAAACACTGCCTTGTATATTTGCCTCAACTGTCCTTGAAGTTTACAACAGCTATCAACAATTATGCCGCTGATTTTTATTCCACATAGACTGTCTTTCAGGGGAACTATTTAAATGGTCCTTTCAAAAGCACTCTTAATCACACACCATAATCACATGGGACAGCAACATTTGGTTTATATTCCTTATCTTAGGACTAAACTAAATTCTCTGCAGGCTAAATACCTTGTGAACAGATAAATACGTTTTCATCGAATTATGCTTATTTATTTGTTCATTTTTTAATAAAGTAACTCTAGGATATTGCCTTATAATTTCAGGAGTCTCTTCTCTAATATTATGTTTCCAATGATGACACTCTAGAATGAAAAGTGCAACATTAAGTGATTAGTGTGCATAATACTCATAAGTAGAAGGGTGGTCCCCAAATATAATTAAATTATATTACATGCAT
This sequence comes from Nesogale talazaci, assembly GCA_004026705.1. NCBI lineage: Eukaryota > Metazoa > Chordata > Mammalia > Afrosoricida > Tenrecidae > Nesogale > Nesogale talazaci. The sequence continues at coordinate 21,711 of PVJH01006523.1, read as the reverse complement.
CCTTAAGCTTTATAAAATACATTGCCCTCCATTAGCTTGCTACACAAATTATATTAAACTAACTCTATGTGTTCTTTGAAGTCATATAAGGAACTTTAAAATATTTTACATGTATTCCCTAAGACATTTCCATTCTGGAAGTTGAGTAATTGTAAATAAATTTTTCAAAGTGGCAATAAAGATGACCTAACTTATAAAAATGTATATACATGTTCCATATAACTGCCCAAGAGTTCAAGGCAGGATTAATGGAGAAGAAATCAGTGAATAAAATCAAGGATAGAATTAAATCTTTAAATTACTAAGAGAAAAAAGAGTGTCTAGGCACAGCTATTATGTGATTAAATGGCTTTCCATGTGACTCAGCAACTAGTTCTTTGATCACTGTGGCTGTCATGTACTTATTGTCAATTTCATGATTGAGATGTAGGGGTAGCCTGTCAATCTGGAGCTAGCCAATGAGGCCTCTGTGTGGGTATGGCTTTCTCCTGAGAATTCTGGAGAGTCTTGTGGTATTTCCCAACTGGAGTAGACAGACTTAAGTGAGTCTCTGAGATAACCTACTACTGACAAGATGAGATGACAGCATGCTGATCGATCCTGATTCCTGGACACTGGAGGAGTCTGAGGAGAGATCACATAGGCTTGCCCTGATGGGACCAGCCCTCTGGGGCCAGAGAAGCCACAGAAAGATCCCTGCCAGTGCTGAAATCCTTCTACCCCAGTAGAATGCACAAGACTCTGCATCCACTGGCCTGTGATTACGCTGGTGTCATTGCACATGCTTCATAAGTTGGAAGGAGATTTTATAGACTGGTATCAAGCATATGAGTTAATATAGAACTTATGACCTTGGACTGGACTGGTTTGGGATGCTTTCTCAATGTTCCATTCCTCTTGTATATAAACCTTTCCCATATATCCATATGCATGTCTATGACTTTGTTTCTTTAGTCTACCTGGACTAAAACAACTATTCATAAATCGAGCACACATTTACCTTCCACCATAATTACCATAAGAATGAATGTGAAACGGGGATCACTAGAACGGAGTAAATGGACAGCAAAACCACCGAGAATCTGCACCACCAAGAACCTGCAGACTGATAGAAGTTCTAAGTTTTAACAACCTCTGATCTATTCCAACACTCCTAAGTACAAAATCAAACTCAGAAATCCATGCATAAGAGCCCCAAGGGAAGCATGAAATCTACTTCATTGTCTACACCAATTGCTTTTGAGTAAATTCCAACTCAGTGACTTTACAGAAAAGTGCAGAACTATGTCAGGAGGCTGTATTTCAGGCGGTAAATCTTTCTCCCATAGAGCTGCTGGTAGGTTCAAACTGTCAACCTTAACCATTGTTCCACCAGAGCTTCATATTACTTACCCAAACACTGAAGACCCAAACTCACTACCATCTGAAGATGTAGAGTGACCCCATAGGAAAAGTAGAACTGCCTCTGTGGGTTTCTGAGACTATAGCTCTTTCTTGGAATAGAACGTCTGCCTCATCTTTCTCCCCCAGATTGGATGGTGATTTAAAACTGCTGACTATGATATTAGCAGCCCAATACATAACCACTACACTTCCAGGGTCCTGTATATTACTTATTAAAAAATCAGTTCAGGCAATTATAAAGGAAAACGTATAACTGGGTTAGAAAACTACCCACTAAAGGTAGAAGTTGCATGAGTTGAATCATGATGGATCCAAAAGTCCAGAGTCAAAGATAATTGGGAAAATAAGAAAATCAGTGGTAGTGGAAGTTTTTGATGGCTGACTTTGGGGAAGGAGACTGCCAGAACTGCCTTCTGAAATACCAGTGAAGGACTGATACCTCTAACTGTTGGTTAGCAGCGTGAGTTTAACCATTTGCACCACCCTGTAACTCCAGTTGTGAATATAGGGCATTCTAGAGCCAGTTCTGATTAACAGAGACCTTATAAGACATATTTGAATTACCCATATAGAATGTCTCAAGCTGTTATCATTCTGAAAGGAAATTGCCAGGTCTTTGATTCTGTGAAGCCATTGGGTAGCTTGAATTACTTCCTTTTGGACTATCCACTGAGTGCTTAAATATTTTTCCACTGGGGCTGTCTGTCTCATAGATATCAGTTTAGTAATTAATTTTTACAAAGATATGTACATTTAAGGTATCATATGACATCCACAATGTCTCACACATTTAAAGTCACTTCAAAGACTTAGTGTGTTAGTCTGGGTAGACTACACAAACAAATTCATGGACACTCTTATGTGTACAGGAAAGAGCTGTATATACAAGAGCAATTGAACCTTGAGAAAGTGCCCCTGTCCAGTCAAGATCATAAGTATAATATTAGCCCCTATGTCTGATACCAATCTATAAATCCTCTTCAGACTCATGAAGCACATGCAAAGATGCTGAATGCAGGAGGAGCACAGGACAGGGTGTGGGAACTCTGGTGGATCCAGTGGCATTGTAAGCATCTCAGAGCTGTACAGAGTCTCTACATGATTTCTGCTCAAGAGGTCTGGTTGAATCAGGGTAGGTCCATGTGTCTTCTCTAGCTCCCATGGCATAGCACCATGTGTCTTGTAAGTACAGAGTCGCCAAGGGTGTGAGCTGAGAAAGGCAGTGTGCCTCCCACTTCCAAGGAGGAAATACAGGAGTTCCCAAAATTCTCAGGAGAAGGCCATTCCCACACAGAGGCCTCTTTGGTTGTGGTTCAATTGACAGACTAGAATCCACCCCTTCACTTTTAATCCTATTAAGTTCCCATTTGTCACCAGAGTATTTAACTGTCACACTTAGATAGCCAAGGACTGATATAGTCTTTTCACTATACAAGATACTCATGGTTTTATTTTTCAATAAAAACAACAACAACAACAACATCCCTTTATTCAACTAAGAGTTAAAACATTTTGCTCTGGGCAGATCCTTTAACTTTTTCTCATTTCCACATTTAATAACCTGAAAACTTCCCAGGTACTTGTACATAGTGGTAATGAAGTAAAAGAAGGAAAAATCTATAAAAGTATATATATATTATATATTATATTATATATAATGTTATATATAATATATATAATTTTACTTCTTATCTTCCAGTGCAGATCCTATCCACAGAAAATCTCATAATCAGAAGACTGCTAACTTTGACAAGATTAATCTGAATTTGTTGTAGTTTGTGATTTTCAAACTATCATTATTTCCATCATCAGTATGGAGTTGCTGTATGTACCTTTTAATTTGGTTGCCAAGGGAGACAGGAAGCAATAATTAAGGCTAAAAGAGGGAGAATAGAGGCCTTATTAAAGGATATATTGAAGATGGGAATTTGATCTGAGAATTAGATTATGATTAGAGTTGTTAATGCAGCTGTGGCACTCGTGAGTGACAGGGTGGCAGAGCAACTGCACAGGCAATTATAACTACAGGAGCCTCCCTTAATCTTCACAATCCCAACCTTACAGTCACATCCATCTAAATTAATTTGTATGATGACTTCAAATTTATAGCTCCCTCAAATTGGAAATATGTTTGTTTATTATCCACAGAAAATATTTTTAAGGGAGCAAATAGCACTAAAGTCATCATGCTTGTCTTTTAACTTGTAAAATTAATAATAAGAGATTAATCTGAAGGTTGCTGCCTTTATGAAAACTGATTGATTCTTGGCAGCCAAGCATTATTATGATTATCAGTGGGAAGGTCAAATGAAGGCATGCAAAAGTCACAGCTGATTCATGAATTCTGAGCATTAAGCTGAGGATTTAAAAAAAAGAGGGTTGTGTTATTCGGTGTTATATGTGAGAAATCAGTGTTGCTTGCTTTGCTGAAAGTGAAATTTTGGGGAAAGAGATTTTAAACAACTGTGGACATAGCTATTTCAAGATGTCTGTTTGGTAGAGATAGCAATAGTTCATTACTATGCATGCTGAAAACCTATTTTGAGGAGGTCTTTGCTGCGCGAAGATTAATTTACCACATCATGTTTATTTTTTTCTCTTCCCAGTAACACTAATATAAATTTGTTGTAGCTTAAATTGGCATTATATTTTGATAGTCTACTTTTTAATATACAAAGAACTGTTCAGCGGAACTGTTCAGACACAGAAATGGAGACAGAAAATAGAAGTCTTCGGGAAAAAGCTCTCAATTTAAATCCCATTTATTGTTCTAATAGAGTGTGGTAGCTGAAGATGCTTCACAATAACGATAATAATGGAATCATGATTGCTTTGCAAATCCATGTTTAAAATATTAGAATTTTCTATTTATGATTTCCTCCCAAAACAATCCTAACCAGTTGTCATCAAGTAGCTTCCAATGCACCTACTTGCTACCCAGTAGAAAAGAGTAATGGTACCCAATAGGCTTTTCAAGGCAACAGTCTGTACAGAACAGATTGTCACATCTTTTCATCACTGAGAGGCTGTCAATTTGAACATCCGACCTCTCATTCAGCATCTGAGCATTTAGCTCCTATAACAAGGTTATACGGACTTGGGTGGGCCAGGATTCTCCCACCACGTGCTCTAATAAAGTGTGGTCAACTCTGTGACGGAGGCTTCTGTGAGGCAGCCAGGGAGTTGTACTGAGAAGACACCCTTCTTCTGGTCACAGCCTTGAAGGGTTTGAAGGGCATTTCATACAGGTCATGACCCTCTTATTTAGAGTTATTTGACAGTGTATGGGAACTAGATTATTGCTGCTGGATTTGAATCCTGCATTTGGTTCATCAAATTCCTGTTACACCGCCTGCCAATCCCTGGGAAAAGCCCACGATCTTTTCATTTCTGTTATTCCATGAAATTTTTGAATCCCCTTTATATTATATAAAATTGTACACATCATCAAACAAATGAAAACACAAACAGTCATGGATGTGATGCTGCGTCACAGCGACCCCTATAGGACAGAATAGAATGGCCTTGTGGGCTTCTGACTGTCATCTTCCTGCGGTAGTTGGCATCATCTTTTAGACGTTGTGTGTTTCAAACTGCTGATGTTGCAGTTAGCATCTCAAAGTCCAATTCACCAACACCGCATACATATTATAAGATATGCAAATCATGTATTGTGGTGGATGTTGCCAGCTGTCATGTACTGGCGACGAACGAACGAGGCCCCTTGCAAGCAGAGTAGAAAGAGTATCTCCAGGGCTTCTATGATTCTGACCATACTAAAGCAGATCTCCAGAACTGCCTTCAAGGTGCCTCTGAATGTATTCAAATCTTCAAGCTTTTAGATCGAGGGTTTGTGCTACTCAGAGACTTCATAATATTAAACGAATAATATGTTATAGTGTAATATATTTAATTATATATTAAACTTATGTTTCTATATACATAGTTATATAATATGGAATGAGGTGTTGTTATCTACCATGGCGCATGTCATCAGCTTCTAACTGCTATGCCATTTGTTTGATTTCTTGTTTTTGTTTTTTTGGGGGGAGACTTGGTTGGGAAAACTTTTTGCATTATATATTTTTGGCAGTTTAAAATATAATGATAAATATGAATTAAGGTCACGTTACTTTCTATCTGTACCAACAGAGTGCTGATTTTTAAAGCACAAGTACATTGTGCTTCTAATGAATTATAACTATCTGCGCATGCTGTCATAAAGTACTACTCATAGTACAGTTTTTGAAAAAGCCACAATCTTTCACTTAAGGCATGATGGCATCATCTACTTTGTATTAGCACCAAATCCAATATCCATTACACAAAGATATTTGGAGCTACTGCAGAAAAAAAAAAAATCTAACACGAAACCTGTCATTTTCCTCCTCTTCCATTCAGGGACATTGTCTATTTTTAGAACCTTGCCTCATAGCTGGCATTGTATATTCTCAATCTGTATTTTGACTGAATTTGTTTCCTTATATAACTCTCACAAATGTTATATGCATATTGTACTAAATATGCACTTATTAGCATTTGTTGACCCTTAGTATGGCCATTGATCACACCAAACCATCTTAATGAAGATTCCTGTGACTTTAAAACGTGATGTTGGAAATCAATGACAATTCACAAACAATCGCTCTTTATTCATGTTGCGTATCACATTATAATAATGGTTTCATGAGAAAATGAGAGTCTGAGTCTTTGAGAAATGCACACTATGCCTAAAAATACTCACCATGCTTGCAATATCATAGCGAGATAAGGTCACACCTAAGTGACCTACATGTTGCTACACACTGGAGGCAGGCCACTGCTGTCTCACAGAAGATGCATCATAAGAGAACGTCAAAGTTGGAAAGAGAGAGAAAGGATCAGTATTTGGGGAAAATGGCTTTGGTGAAAGAAATGATGCTGTAAATTTCATGATAGAGCAAGGCTAGACCTCTTCATTATAAATACCTTTTCTTTCTTTCTTTTTTTTTTTTGCGGGGGGGGGGGGCATCACTGCTCTCCGGCGGTGGGAGTAGGAGGCCCAGTCCCACTGCTGCAATTGAACCTCCGTCCCAGTGAGCCGCAGTCCCCCTCACAACCACTATGCCACTGGGGTTCAGCCCCATACTTTTTCAACAACAAAAATAGCAACAAAAAAAAATGGACTTTACATGGTAGGAATCAAAAGAAATGCATCTGTGGAAACTGTGCAGAAGCTCAGAATCATTAGTCCAAACAAGTGAAAGCTCTGCTGTGGAAAAGTTCAGCAATGGTCACTCCTATTTAAGCTGAAATTGAAACTGAAGAATCGAAAGACAAGTTCACAAGAACAAAGATTCAACTTTGTAGACTACCTCACCTGACTGTAAAGACCTTCTCAGGAACAGATATGATATACTCAACATGATAGAGAAAGAATCAGAAACTCAAATGTCATCAAAACATAAAACATGTGAAATGGAAAAAAAAAAAAACACTAAAAAGTCAAGTAAAAAAACAAAGACCAAAGAGTATGACAGAAAAGATTCTGGAAGTTTCTTTTGAAAAAGTTTGGGGTAGTGCTTGTGTGCAGGAATGCGGCCCACAGGGTTGAAGGTTCAAAACCAGCAGCAGCTCTCCTGGAGCAAGGCTGGGCCTCCTACTCCGACCAGTGGGCATTGATGCTTACAAAAAAATGTTGCTTAGGAAGAAGTTGTTAAAACAAATGGATTCAGAAAAGGACATGGAGCAAGGGATATCATTGATTTTGCTAGATGGATCTTGGCTCAAAGCAGAGAATGCTAGAGTGATGTTTACTTGTGTTTCATTGACTCTACAAAGACATTTAATCCTATAGATCTAAATAAACTATGGAAAACCTTGAGAAAAATGGATATTCCATAGTACTTCATTGGACACATTCAGAACTTGCATATGGGTCCAGTGGCAATTATGCAAGCAGAACAAGGGCATACTGAATGATTTGAAATAAGGAAAGCTGTGCATCCGTGTGTATCATCTCACCACATTTGTTCAATCTCTTTGTTGAGCAAATCACCAGATAATATAGATTATATGGAGAAGAATGCAGCATCAGGTGTTGGGGACAAGCTTTTGCAACTTAATGGGTCTCAAGGGGTGGTCATGCAATTGAAGGGTAAATTAAATAAGCAACAGATTTAAGCATGCAAGACTCACTTCCTCTATGGAGAATGGAATCAGAGACTGTAGAGAAGGAGACAATGTATTTTCCAACATGTGTTGGCAAGTCCTGGTAAGCACATGTGTACCAAGAAGGCGATGTACTAGAGACATGCACATAATAGGAAGGGGTAGGGGTAAGGGATGCACATAAATAACAAGATGAGTGCATTCTAGAGTTAGGTATCCTGAACTGTTTTCCAGAAGAATAATATAGGGGAAAAAAGAGAATAATATATGATCCTTAACAAACGGGCTCACACTGTAGTACTTAGAGTGGGGCGCTCTGATTGCTCTAGATGTCAGAAAATCTCTGCGCATTCTGGAGAGCAACTGTGTGCTTAATATGAATGTTGCTGCATTAGCATTCTTATGTGGGGACACGATGGGAATAACTTTTAGTTAGGAGAGTGTGTCTGGGATGCGTCTCCAATTCACAAAGGTGATGATCTTTCTCCATGAGAGTCTCAATCTACCAGACTCCTTAAAATCTGAGTCTAGAGAATGTTTCCCCCCGTACACTCTCTCCCAGGTTCCCAGTTTCCTACAATCAGATCAGGGCCAAAATAAATGACTCTGAAAAATATATATTTATCTTTTGTAAACTATTGAAAACAATAAGAAGTCCCACCAGGGCTGGTAGGGGTTGACCAGTGTGATGTAACCAAAAGGAATTACTAAAACCAAAATGAAGGTTGAGCATGATAGTGGGACAAGAGGAAAGTAAAAGAAAACAGATGAAAGAACTAGGAGGCAAAGAGAATTTATAGAAGTTTGCATAAAGGCATGCACATATGTAAGTATATTTATATATGAGGATGGGGAAATAGATCTATGTGCATATATTTATAGATTTAGTAGTAAGGTAGCAGATGGACATTGGGTCTTCGCATAAATACTCCCAGAGCAAGAACACTTTGTTCCATTAAACTGACATTCCATAATGCTCACTTTCCTGACACAATCACTGAAGACAAAGTAGGTGCATAAGCAAATGTGCAGAAGAAAGCTGATGGTGCCTGGCTATCAAAAGATTTAGCATCTGGGGTTTTAAAGACTTGAAGGTAAACAAATGGCCAGAAGCAAAAAAGCCCACTTGGAAGAAGCACACCAGCCTGTGTAATCATGAGGTGTCAAAGGGGTCAGATATCAGACATCAAGGAACAAAAATCATATCATTGTGAATGGGGGAGGGGAGTGAAGATTGGAGACCCATACTCCATCTTTAGGCAACTGGACCTTCTCTTACAGAAGGACTGCTGGGAGGAGATGAGCGAGTCAGGGTGCACTGTAGCAATGATGAAACATAGAAATTTCCTCTACTTAACTGCTTCCTCCCTCACCCTACTGTCATGATCCCAATTCCACCTTACAAACTCAGATAGAGCAGAGGATGTACACAGGTACAGATAAGAACCGGAAACACCAGAATTCCAGGACAGATGATCCCTTCAGGACCAGTGGTCAGTGTGGTGATACTGTGAGAGTGAAGGGATGGTGGAGTAGAAGGAGGGAATCGATTACAAAGATATACATATAACATCTTCTCTGAGGGACAGACAACAGAAAAGTAGGTGAAGGGAGACATCAGGCAGTTAATATATGACAAGATAATGATAATTTATAAATTATAAAGGATTCATGAGGGAGGGGAGAGTAAGGAGGGAGGAAAAATGAGGAGTTGATACCAAGGGCTCAAGTAGAAAGCAAATGGAGTGATAATGATGACAATGTACAAATGTACAAATGTGCTTTACACAATAGATGGATGAATGAATTATGGTAAGAGTTGAATGAGCACCCAATAAAGTGATTAAAAAGAAAAGAAAACAATAAGAAGTTGGTTCTTTGAAAAATTAACAAAATTTATAAACTATTGAGAAATCTAACAAAGGAAAAATTGAGATAAATCAAATCTTATGAATAAGAAATAAAATGGATGATATTAAATACAGAACTAAATGAGTTTTTTAAAATCACAGAGTATTTTGAAACCTTATATTTGAATAAATTTGAAAAATCTAGAAGAAATGGATAAATTTCTATAAATTCGTTCTTTGCCTAAATTTTTACAGGCTGATGTAGAAAATATCAACTAGCTTGTCATAAGAGAAGAATCAGATCTATCCAAAATTAAAATTCTTCCACTATAAAAAAAAGTCTGGGATGAGATCATTTCACTTGGAAATTCTATCAAATATGTCAAGAACAATTAATATTAATTTTACATAAAATATTTCCCACTATACAAATAGACACAATTCTATCAAATTCTTTGTATACTTGAAGCAAGTATAACTCTGATATCCACAACAAGCAAAGATATCACTTGATTTGAAAATTACAGACCAATATCTCTATTGAATTTAGACACCCAGTTCTCATTAAACTCCCAGTCAATAGAATTCAATAAAGCATAAAATAAAATAGATATGTTGATCAAATATGATTCAAACCAATAAGCCGCGATGGTTTAAGGAATCGGTGTTATTCACCACACAAACAAAAAGGAAATATATTATTGCATCTTCCTATGCAGATATGGCATTTGATAAGAACATTCTGTTCCAACAATCAGCATTCTTTGATGAACACCTTCCTGAAATAGTTGCTGGAGACACTATGGGTTCATAAAGAATTGTATTGAAAAAAGCTGATGGTGCATGGTTATGAAAAGAACTGACATCTGGGGTATTAAAGCTAGAAGATAAAAAAGGCATCCATCTAGCTCAGAAACAACCAAGGTCACCTGGAAGAAACACACCAGCCTGTGTGATCATGTGGTGTTGGTGGGATCAGGTATCAGACATCAAAGACCCAGAACAAGATATCATATCAATGTGAATGAGGGGGTGAGCTGAATGGAGACTCAAAGCCACAGAAAGGTCACAAGAAAGAGCTAAGTCAGTCAGAGTATAGTATAACACTGATGAAGCATAGAACTTTCCTCTAATTATTTACTGCTTCCTACCCCCACTATCATGATCTCAATTCTACCTTACAAAGCCAACTAGACCAGAGCATGTACACTCGTAAAGCTAAAAGCTCACAACACAGGGAATCCAGAACAAATAAACCCCTCAGAACCCATAGTGAGAGCAATGATACTAGAAGGGTAAAGGGAAGGTAGGGGCAGAAAGGGAGAACCGATCACAATAATCTACATATAACACTCTTCCTGGGGACTAGACCATAAAAAAGTGGGTGAAAAGCAACATCAGTTAGTGTAAAATATGGAAAAATAATAACAATCTACAAATTATCATGGGTTGATGAGAGAGGAAGGGTGGAGGAAGGAGTGAAAAAACGAGGAAGTGATCCTCCTACTCCCACCACCTGAGGGCAGTGATGCCAAAAACAAAAACAAAAACAAAAACAAAAAAAAATGAGGAACTGATACAAAGGGCATAAGTTGAAAGAAGATGTTTGTTAAATGATGATGATAGCAAATGTACAAATGTGTTTGACACAATGGGTGAATGGATGGATTGTCATAAGAGCTGTAAGAGCCCCCAATAAAATTATTATAATAAATACATAAATAAAAATGCAACACCCATTCTCAATGCAAGCACTTAATAAAATAGGAATAGAAGACAAAACAAAATTAAAACCATATATGTGAAACCAACAGTTTACATCTTATTTAAGAAAATGAAAACTGTCTCTACAAATGGGAATTCGAAATATTTGTCTTTTGCCACCACATTTATTTAATATTATCTTAGAAGTTTCCGCTAAAGCTGTAAGACATAAAAAATATTGGAAAACTATCAACATCAACATATAAAATTAAAAATTCTTTATTTGAGATGATATAGTCCTACACATAAGAAACTCCAAAGATTCACTTTAAAAATTGCTTCAAAAATTTGGTAACATAGTAGGCTATAAGATAAGCATACACAAATCACTTGGATTCTTGTATTTTAAAGATGATACAACAAATGTGTTAAACACATAATACCATTTTGAATAACTAAACAAAAAATAAAATATCTAGGAATAAACTTTAGCAGAGAAACAATAGATGTACAAACACCTATGAAACTCTTCTTCAAGAAGCCAAAAGAAACTTACATGAATGGAACAAACTACCAGGTTCCCATCTAGACAAGCTAAATATTGTTATAATATGAATATCACCTGAAATTCTTCACTAATTCAATGCAATCCTGATCCAAATGCCACCACAATTATTTAAAGAAGTGGAAAAACTAATCATCAAATTTATATGTAAAGGAAGTAAACCAACAATGAAAGAGACCATTTTCCATTGGACATTAAAACCTATTATATAGCAAAGGTAATCAAAAGTCTGGTACTACTACAAAGGTAGACATAAAGCCCAATGGATTGAATTGCGAAACCTGAAAAAGGACTAAATTTTGAAAAAGGACTAAAACACGTTAAGTGGGGAAGTGAAAGGCTTTTCAACAAATGATGCTGGGAAAACTGTATCTTCACTTGCAAAAGAATGAAACAGGATTCATAACTCCCACCATGTACACAGGTGGATTCAAAATGGATCAAATATAAATATAAGCCATAAAGCCATCAATTGCCACTAGCAAAAAAAGAGAGACAGTAACAAAGGGAAGAACCTTAACACAAGACATAAACACACTGCTAAACAAAATGAACAATAGCTGCATGATAGACAAAACTAAGTACTGAGGTCTGCTAAGCATACAACATCTATACACGACAAGATGCTTCATCAAAAAAATTAAAAAAGAACTCACAGCATAGGGGAAATAATTAGCAATAATACATCAGATAAAGGGGATAGTCTCCAAAATCTATGGAAAACACCATTGTTCTAACAAGAAAAATGCAAATAACCCAATCAAAAAATGAGCACATGCCATGAATACACAATTTGCCAAACATACAATATAGGTGGGAAGCAAGGATATGAAAAAATGTTCATGTTAATTAAAATTATAGAAATACACATTAAAATGAGATATCACCTCACAAGACAACTTCATCAAAATTTAATAAAACAGAAAATAATACATGTTAGAGAGGGTGAGAGAGATTGGATCACTTTTACACTACTGTTGGGACTGCAGAATTCCACAGCCTCTATGGAAATCCCTATTGCCCTTCCTTAAACAAATATAAATACACATACCTTAAGGTCCAGCAATTTCCCTACTGGGCATGACTCCTAAAGAAATAAAGAGTACAAGAAGAACACATATATGCACATCTATGTTTATTGCAGCAATTTCTATAGTAGCAAAGGCATGGAAACAATAAAAACCCTGACTATAGAGGAATGAAAAACAAATTCTGATAGGTACATACAATGAAAGAGTATGTGTTAATAACCAATAATGACACTGTTCTTAAACACTATGATACATGGAAGTAACTGGAGAACATTATGCTTAGCAAACTTAATAAATCTTATAAAGATATTTTACAATGTCATTATTATAAGGGAAAACAAAGTAATAGAAACATAACTTTTACAGCAAAAGATTTTTTTCTTTTATATTAATCATTCTATTGGGAGCTCTTACAAATATTATGATAATTCATAATTCAATTATATGAAGCATTATTGTATAATTGCTGCCACCATCAGTTTCAAAACATTTTCCTTCTTCTTGAACTATTTGATATCAGCTCCCCTTTATCCTTTCCCTTCCCCACTCTCCCCCCAGTAACCCTTATTATTATATAATTAAAATTTTTATTATTATTGTCATACCACACCATCCAATATGAGGAGAACAGGGACAGAGATGGAAAGAAAAGGGGGGTGAGAGGGTTAAGGTATTGAAGAAACTGTGAGAAAGAATTTTGGGACCAAAGAGGGATTGCCACATTTATGGGGGATGAGATTAGTGGGATATGTGTGTGTGTGTGTGTGTGTGTGTGTAATTTGATTGCTGGAGATGGGCTGTGAAACTATATGCAGTGTGCATTCTGTGATGCTCACTTTCCGAGTATGATCACTGAAGACAAAATGGATGCATAAGCAAATATGCAAAAAAGGCTGATGGTGCCTGGCTATCAAAAGATACAACTTCTCAGGTCTTAAATGCTTAAAAGTAAACAAGCGATCATAGAGCTCATAAGCAACAAAGTCCACATGGGAGAAGCACAGTAGCCTGTGTGATCAGGAGGTATCAAAAGATATCAGGTATTAAAGAACAAATACCACTATGATTGAGGGGAAATGCATATTGGAGAACCAAAGCCCATCTGTAGGCAATTGGACATCCCCTTACAGAAGGGTCGTGGGAGGAGAAGAGTGAGTTAGGGTGCAGTATAGCAACAATGAAGCACAACTTTCCTCTAGTTGTTAAATGCTCCCCCCACCCCCCAACTATCACGATCCTAATTATACCTAAGCAATCCAGCTGGACCAGAGGATGTACAATGGTACAGAAAGGAACTGAAAACACAGGAAAACCAGTACAGACTATCCTTTCAGAACCATTGGTGAGAGTGGCAGTACCAGGAGCGTGCAGGGAAGGGCAAGTAGAAAATATGAACCAATTACAAGGATCTACATATAATTTCCTCCCTGGGGGGATAGACAATGGAAGTGTGGGTGAAGTGAGACGTCAGATAGTGTGAGATATGACAAAATAATAATAATTTATAAGTTAAGCAGTGATGCCAATAAAATTAACAAGGGTTTATGAAAGAGAGGAGAAAAATGAGGAACTGATACACTAAAGGTTCAAGTTTTGAGAATGATGATGACAACAAATGTACAACTGTGTTTGACACAATGGATATATGTATGTTTTGTATGAGCTCCCAGTAAAATGATTTTTTTTAAAAAAAGGGAACATCTCTCCAGATTCTTTAGCACTCCCATCTAAATATAGGTTTGAGTGAGTGAAAAAAATTGAAAAAAAAAAAGGAAAATTGAAATGGACGTGAACTCTTTAATGGGAAATAATTTATATCTATCATCTATATGCCTACAACTATCTATCTATTATCAGAGGGAGTGGCCCCCACAAATAATTTTTTTCAAAGCAATGTACTTAATTATTATTATTTTTTTTTACAAAACAACATTATCACCTTCAAAATTCTCTTCATTGGACTTTAAACATTTATCAAATTTTCCATGACCTTCTTGGAAACCATTTCAAATTAATCTGTTTCGATGGCTCACAGCATCTCCCTCACTTTTTCCTCCACCTCTTCTATGTCCTCAAATCACTATCCTTTCTTGGCCCTCCTAATTCACGGAAGCAAAAAGAAATTGCATGGAGCAAGGTCAGACGAGTAAGGCGTGTGACGCAAGAGAGGCATACTATCTTTTTTGTCCCTAAACTACCACATTGAGGTGGTTGCATGAGCAGCAACGTTGTCGTGGTGTCAAAATCAGTCCCCCATCTGCCACAAATGTGGTCTTTATTTATTTTTGTCACATACTGTTGTACAATGCTTTCAGAACAGAACTTGATTAACAGCCTGACCTGGTGGAATGAACTCCAAATGCACTCTGAGTTGACAGTTTCATCCATAGGGGAAGTTGATGAACATATAGAATATGGTTTGTCACCAATCAACTTTTCATCTGTTTAAAACAAGATGACCACTGGTACTCTTAAGTTTTTCCCATTGTGCTGGCCTTTTAAACTGTGTTCAACAGTACAACAGTTTTCCGGGGCATTTTTTCCTAGCAGGAAACAGCATTTCGCAGCCGTACCCGGTTCTCTTAAATCAGCTGTCACAAAAAGTCAGGTTCCAGGGAAACTACTTTTATGAAAAAATTCATGGTGACCAGAGAGAAACTTTACAGGTGATGCCACTGGTGGCAGTAACTCTGTGCAAGCTGCAGGATACTTGCTTAGAAGGAAACTGTGAGTACTATGAAAACTTCCCTAAGTGGAGTGCTTTCCAATTTAAAAAAAAGTTTATTCCCCCATGTATAAATAAAATCAATCACTCCAAGCTTACTGTTGCCGTGGAGTTGATTCTGACTCATAGAAATGCTGAAAAGCATGATAGACTTTCATCCTTTGAGTTTAGAAACTGTTTTCATGCATAGAAAACCTAATTTTTCTCTTGCATAGTTGGTAGTGGTTTAGAACCATATATTTTGCAGTTTGCAGTCCAATGTGAAACCATTATTCCATGAGGGCTCCTCTATGCATTGCCCGAATCAATTATAACCCGATGTTATAACCTATATAATTTTGTAACAGGAACCAAAATACACATTTGTGGTTACATATGTATATATGCATACACATAGATATATATGTATTTGAGCATGTATAGGTGTATTTATAGGCATATGTGCATACAAATATGTGTGTGTTGTATTTAAGAAGAGGCATAAAAAAGTTAGTAGGGAATTTCATTATCTTTTATTCTTTCCACAAACCTTCTGAATCTTCCCCATATATGTATATATGTAAAAACCCCATGGGTAGGATAATTATCAACATTTCTTTGACATATTCAAATGTGCAATGACTTATGATACTGATTTACTTAATGTGAAGGCTTAAGACTATAATCCTTTTGGACAATTTGGAGCTATATAGTTCACAAAGCTTACATCTATATCCTGGATCGGTGATGAGCAACTGGAATATCTAAGACACAATTGCAGGACTATGCTCATCTGGAGAAACACTGAGAGAAGGAAAGCATAGACTCAAAGAGGGAACTAGTCTAAATGACAGAATGTACATAAAATTATGGCCTCAACTATCCAGAGACCAGAGAACTAGATGGTGCCCAACGACTGCTCAGATCATAAAACAATGGGTTAACTCTGAAATAGGATGAAATTGCGCAGAAGAAAACTAAAAGTTTTTTCAAAGATAAAGACTTATTAAATCTTTAAGACTAGAATAAACCCTGGACTGTTGCCTTAAAACATGTTTAAACTTTGAGATGAAACAACTCTGTGTGTTTACTTTTCAGCTAGGAGTCATGCTTCAGCTAAATAATGGATTGGTTCCTAAAATAAACAGTATCATTCATGATATTTATGAATGTCTTTTAATTGTTTATGTGAGGCCAAATGTTCAACAGAACAGTCAGAAAGGAAATAATGTGAAGAAAGGAACACTGAAAAATGTAATCAATGTTACTGAACATTGAAGACTTCCTTTGCTTAAAAACTTTAAATATAAAATAAAATGAAGACTAACTTTGCCTAAAAACATTAAATAAATGTAAAATAAAATGCCATAAAGTTTGGGATTTGTGCCTGATCTTACCCTATCACATTGAGGACACTAAGAGCATGCAGCACAGCAGGAAGGGGAGCAAAGTGGTGAATACCAAAAACAGACTTTGGGGACAGACTATGGCCCCTCATCAGAGTCAACTGAAAAACACCCCTAAAAGTAAAAACAAACAAACAAACAAACAGAAAAACCCAGACCTGGAACTATTTATAGGACCCTTTTCTTTTCTTGGTCATTGGATTTATTTTTGTTGTTAATTTTGTTGTAGTTTTGTTGGTTTTGTCTTCCTTTGTTGTCTTGTTTGTCTTTGCCTGTTTGGGGTGCTTGTTAATGTCTCTGAGTGTCTATCTAGATAAGATAGGCATGATAAACAATTTGGAGATGAAAACAATGGGACCTCTCCTTCTTGGGGGAGGGGGGTGGGACACAGGAGAAGGGGAGGTGAAAGAAAGGAACTGGTGTGTGTCAACCAATCCAGGGAAAAGGGAACAGAAAGAGAACTAAAATCAATGGAGAGAAGGGTGTAGGATGCCTAGTGGGGTTTAATCAAGGGAAATCTAACACTGAGGAATTATTAAACCTGAATGAAGGCTGAATATGAGAGTAGGACAAGAAGAAAGTAAAAAGAAATCAAAGAAAGAACTAGGAGGTAAAGGATGTTTATAGAGGTCTAAATACAGGTATACACATATGTAAATATATTCATGTATAATGATAGGAAAATAGACATATGAATATATATCTATATATTAAGTATTAAGCTAGCAGACAGACATTGTGCCTCTACTCAAGCATTTCCTTAACACAAGAACACTTTGTTCTAACAATCTGGCATTCTGTGATGTTCACCTTCCAGACAGGATTGCTGAAGACAAAATCTGTGCATAAGAATATGTGGTGAATAAAAGTGATGGTGCCCAGCTATCAAAAGATATAATCTCTAGGGTCATAAAAGCTTGAAGATAAATAAGCAATCACCTAGCTTAGAAGCAACAAAGACCACATGGAAAAAGGACACCAGCCTGTGAGATCATGAGGTCTCAATAGAATCAGGAAATAAGCAACAGAAATGTGAGTTCAGAAATGTGATAGAGGGTGATGTAATATATGAAAATAATAATCTATGATTTATCAATGGTTTATGATGGAGGGAAAGAGGGTGAGAGAGGGAGGGAGATACAGAGTTGATATCAAGGGCTCAAGTAGAAAGGAAATGCTTTGAAAATAGTGATCACAACATATGTACAAATGTGCTTGAAACAATGGATGAATGTGTGGATTGTGATAAGAGATGTATACCCCTTCAATAAAGGTATTTAATAAATCAACTGTCATAAAAATATTAGAGGACTAGGAGCATAGGAATAGAAGAGATATCATGAAAATATGCAGAAATTTAATTAAGATAAAAAAAGGGGAAAGAATAGAAGAATACATTATCTGAAGATTTTGTTAGGTATGTACATTGACTAGTGTTCAGCTAATGGCATTGATAGCATCATTCAAAATAATACATGCACATACTGACCAATAGTTTTGTAAGCATATTATGTGTCCCAAATTGGAAAGTACTAAAAATATACACTGACTGCGACAATGGGTATGAACCGATACTTGTAAAATGATACATGACAGAATAATACTTTGTCCTTTTGTGCCTTGATTTGTTATGAATCAGAGCTGAGTCAGTAGAAATTGACAACAGAAAAATAATATTTCAGATCACCCTACAAATGATAAAACTGGTCACCTTCAAATCAATTCCTCACTATGGTGACTTGCTGTGTTGTGGACTAGAATCCTTCATAAGCTTTCCTGACTGCAATTTTTTGGGAAGTAGATAGCTTGGTTTTTCTTTAGCAAAACCACCGAGGTGGATTTGGACTTCCAATACTGGGGGTAGTAGTTAAAAGCAAACTAATTGCTCCACTTAGAGACATGGAAAGGAGTTCTGGTGGTGTGGTGGTCATGCACTGGACTGCTAACTGCAAAGTTCCAAACCACCAGCCACCAACCTCCACCTCCTATAAAGAGTTAAAGTCTTAAAAACTCACAAGGGCAAATCTACCCTTGCTTAGAGGGTCAGAGGGTCACGATGTGTTGCGTGTACTCAATGACAGTGACTTTGAGTTTTGGTTTTAGAGACTTTTGAAGTTTACATTGCATCTGAAAATAAACAACAAAAATTTAACAGTCATTGGGAAGGAAAGCCATTGTAATCTCTCTTGAAATCTTTCAAAAATCAAGGCCATTTTTATAGACAGCAAAAATTTAAAAGAGCAATATTTTTTCATTTGTTAGTGTTGCTAATTTGCTTTCATTTTTTAAAGAAAATGACACAATAATGATAGAATACAAACACTACACACTACAATAATAGAGTAATACTGCAGAAAATTAGATTCCACCAAGGTATGTGACATTTGAAAGAAAACAAGGCCAACAGTCAAGGTTTCAGGAAGGACACAGACTGCATGTGTGGGAGTCGGAGGGACAGCCATGAGCGGAGACGCTTGGAGCTTAATGGGGATTAGAACAGTCGAGATGGTAAAAGATTAGAGGGGTTATTTCACTTTGAAAAGATCAGCCTGCAGACATAGACAGATTTATTGTTCTGAGATCAACTTTGTTTTGGCATAATAACTTAATGTTACAATCACATTGGATTTCTTTGTAATAATCTTCAATTCAGAGGATTAAGCTTACTCATAGGAAATTGTCTTGGATAAAATGATCCAAACACACATATGCTGACATAGATATACACTTATAACTGTACCTCTCAGATACTTTTATTTGTCATGTTAATACCATAAAGTATGCTAGTTACACAAAGGAATGCAAGAATGATAGAAATTTCCTTAAAATGAGTTAATTTTGTTTTAGGAGAATAATTATGTATGTATGTATGTGAGAGAAATAGGAAAGTGGAGGAAATAAATATTCTTTTGATCATAAGACTTTAGCTAGTATTTATTTTGAAATATACCTATACATATATAAGATGTGGACAAAAAATACAATAGGTTAACAACAGGAAAAGAAAAAGAAAACTTGTTCTAGTCACCAAAAGAAAGTATTCCGAAAAGGAGCCAATAGGGGCATAAAAAGAAGGGTCATCTTGTGGTTCCCAAAGTTGCAGGTGATGGACACCAGGTTGGTTCTAATCTTCACTTATTGGTCTTCTTGGGACCAAGAATTTGGTAAAGAGATACCACATGCAACAAAACATAGGAAAGTTTTATAGATAGTGAAAATGCAAAAGTTTAGCAAAGCAAAAAGGATATCAAAAGTGATTGTCAAAAGAGATTCTTAAACTTGGCCATATATATATATGAAATAAATATATATATATGAAATAAATGATGATGTAAAAGAGTTGAATGGAAAACTTCAAAGGGCAGCTTGAAAGAACAATACATATATATATATATTTAATAAACTGTACACAAAACTAGAGTTTGATAGTAAAAGCAAAAGCAGTCAGAATCTCCCACACTGTAAGAATTGAAGAAAAGTCCATTCCTTAAGTTGTGATATTGAAGGATTTCAAGGGCAAAATATTGAACAAAGAAATAAGCATCAAAAAAGGAATACATAGAAGGACTGTACCAAAAAGAACTGGCCAGGTATTTCAAGAAGTAACATAAAATTAAGAAGCAATAGCATCGAAGAAAGAAGTCCAAGCTGCACTGCAAGTATTAATGGAGAACAGGGCTACAGGAATTGATGGAATATACACACAAGATGTTTCAAAAATTGACTCAAAGGTAGGAGCACTCACTAGTCTGTAGAAGCAAATTTTGAGGATATTTCCCTTGTACACTAAATGAAAGGGCTTTATGTTTCTGCCCATTCTGGAGAAAGCAGACACAAAAGAATTAGAAAATTATCCAACCATTTCATGAATATTGTATACAAGCAAAACTGGAGATCATCTTCTGGCCACAATTATTCAATCACTATGTTGATAAACCAATTAGAGAAAATTGGAGTAAGTGAATAAGAGTGCTATATCCAGATGGGGGAAAGCTGATTAATAACTGTGTGCACATGACATAACCTTGCCTTCTGAAGTGGAGAAAACTTAAAGCACTTATTGATGAAGAACAAAGAGTGCAGCCTTCAGTAAGGCTTACAACTCAATGTTGGGGAAAAACAAAATTGGACCGATATAAAAATTCATGATAAATAGTGAAATATTTGATGTCATCAGTGATTTCATTTAACTTGTTCAGAATCCATGCCTTTAAAAACAGCAGTCAGGAAATCAAATGGCATTGTGCTGGACAAATCTGGGGCAAATGATCTCTTAAAAGAGTTAAGGAACAGAAACATTCCTTGAACGACAGAGATGGGCAAGACCCAAGCGATGGTCTTTCAGTAACCTCATGTGTTTGTGAAAGCTGCACAATGAAGAAAGAAAACAGAGAAAGAATCGATGCCTTTCCATGGTGATGGTGGTGAAGGATATCCAAAGTACAATGGACTGCGAAAATGAGAAACAAATCTGTCTTGGAAGGAGCACAGCCACATTGCTCCTTATAAATGACAGTCTATCATATATTTAAGACATCTTGTCAGGAGAGATCCATTCCTGGGGGGGAAAAACCCACCATGATTTATAGAGAGTCCTTGAAAAGGAAGAAGACTCAATTAATAAGACTGAACAAGTGACTGCAGCAGTGAGCTCAATTGCAACAGCGTCTGGATGGCCTAAGCCTGGGCAGGCTTGCCTTCTGTGATGGGTAGGTTTGTTATGCCAACATGGCCACAGAAGATTGGTGGATCTGTTGTGACGGCACAGCCAATGAGCGCGCAGGATGAGTTGAGGGGCGGATGTGGGAGGGGCTTCGCAGGTTCCGCCCCCTCGCTCGTTTGCTTCCGGATCTTCGGACCAGAGAGCTGCCTTGTTCTTCCTGTGCCTCGACCTCCA
>PVJH01006522.1:0-101042 GCA_004026705.1 Nesogale talazaci | reverse complement strand
AAAAAAAAAAGAATATATTAATTGGGCTGAGCTCCAGTGGCGTAGTGGTTGTGCGCAGGACTGTGGTCCACTGGGACGGAGGTTCAATTCCAGCAGTGGGGCTGGGCCTAGTACTCACTGCCAGAGAGCAGTGATGCCCCCCACCCAAAAAAAAAAGCATATATTAATTATGTGACCACAGTATCATTAGCTCAGACAAATAGAAACCCTGATTTCCTTTATTTGAAAAATAGGATACTATGGCAGTCATGTACTTGATGTCAATTTCATGATTGGGATGTAGGGGTGGAGTCTAGCCTGTCAATCTGGAGATAGCCAATAAGGCCTTTGTGTGGGCATGGCTTTCTTCTGAGATTTCTGGGAAGTCTTGTGGTATTACCCTGGTGGAGATGAGAGACCATCTTCTCAGTTTTAGGGAGTCACTCGATTGACAAGACAAGATGGCAGTGTCCGACGAACCGGAAGAACTGGAGGAGAAGCCGCACAGCCTTACCCTGATGGAACCAGACCTCCGAAGCTGGAAAAGCCACAGAGAGATCCCTGTGAGCTCTGAGATGTTTCTATCACCAATGGATATTGCTGATGGATCCTGAGCTCTGGAAAACCAAGGAGCCATGAAGGGACCCCTGCCAGCTCCAGGGCTCTGCATCCACTGGCCTGTGACTTCATTAGTCAGAGGAGATTTTATAGACTATATCGGGCATATGGACTAATATCAGACTTATGACTTTGAACTGGACTGGGTTGGGATGCTTTCTCAATGTTCCATTCCTCTTGTAAATAAACCCTTCCCTTATATCCACATGCCTGTCTATGAATTTGTTTCTCTAGTCTACCTGGACTAACACAGATATCTTCTTCCTAAAACCCAAACCCACTGCAACAAGTCAATTCCAGCTCTTGGAAACCCTATAGGACAAAGGATAATAGCTCTTTCAAGTTTCCCAGACTTAGAAATCATTACAGGAGCGGGCAGCCTAATCTTTTTCTGGAGGAGCAATTGGTAGGTTCGGAGAGCAGCTCAATGTGTAATCATTATGCTACCAGGTCTCTCTTGACCTACTTGGGAGAGTTTTGAGTTAAAGTTGGAAGGCAAGACAATTTTCACTATCTCTGAGTAGGATACTTTTAATTTTAAATGGAAAATTTTGTCATTCTTAAAATGTGATATAGTCATAAGAAATAATAGACGGGCTGAGCCCCGGCGGCGTAGTGGTTGTGCGCGGGACTGTGGCCCACTGGGACGGAGGTTCAATTCCAGCAGTGGGGCTGGGCCTCCTACTCCCACCACCGGAGAGCAGTGATGCCCCAAAAACAAAAACAAAATAATAATAATAATAATAGACAATGTTCAGGGAACAGAAGAAGTGGCAATCAGAACGCCTCTCCACTCTGCCTCCTAGATGGCCTGCTCGTTTTGAGAAGTCAGTGAGTTGGTTGCGATCCATAGTGACCTTGTGTGCAAAAGGATTAACATTGTCTGGTCCTGTGCCTTCCTTATAACTTTGGCTATGATTGAATCCAACATGACAGTCACTTTGTCAGTCCATATTATTGAGTAGTTTCCTCTTCCTTACTGGGATCTCCTACTTTACCAAGTATGAGATGGTAGACATGCCTTATGATTGAGAACGATGAATAAATAGACAGAATAAGTAAATAAATAAATAGATGAATAAATAGGTCCTCTATAAGCTTAAAAATGCAAAAGGGACATAGGGGAAAAGCTACTGTATACATACATTCCTGGGGTGCGGTCCAGGTATTATGCCAAGGACCAGATCCAATCCAGGGATACATATGGTAGCCAACTTAAAAGAAAGGGGACAGGAAAGACATAGATAGCGGGAGAACGGGGCACTAACCCACCCAAAGGGAGGGTGTTGTTTATTTCTCCACAGGAAAAAAGGGACCAGACTTCAACCCGGTGCTCCAAGATGTGCGTGCAGCATATCGGCATGAAGCAGGGAACCAATAGAGCGCTCTGTGGACACTCCCCTCTCCCCCCAGAAGAATTTCCTTCAGAATACAGGATTAATGCTACAGCTCAGGGAGAGGGATATATCTTATCACAGCACAAACCCGGGGGGCAGGGGCAGAGTGGAGCACACCCTGGCCCACTATGCCCTGAGGATGATATTCCTGCTCAGATCAGTCAATGCACAGAGAGTGCTGACGCCGTCATGAGACACATCTCTCACAGAGCTATAACACTACGTACAACTCTGGAGACACATTGTGGATTTTATGCCTGATCTGACCACACCACACGAAGGCAAAACACTAAATTGTGCAACTGAACAGCAAGGGGAGCAGAGCAACGAAGTCCCCTGGAATAACAAGATAGACTGTGGGACCAGGAGGTTGCTCCCCATCAGACTTAGACAGAAAACATTGATCAAGGTCAACATACAGACCTTGAAGTATTAAATATTTATAAGATTTTCTTTTTTCTGTTGTTGGTTCTTTTTGTTGTTGTTTGTTTACTTTTTGTTGCTTTGTTTTTATCTGTCTTGTTTTTAGGCATATTATTATTATCTATCTAGATAAGATAGGCAAGATAAACAATCTGGAGGAGAAAGCAGTGAGCCTACAGTTGGGTGGGGGGACACGGGAAAGGGGGAAGTGGAGGAAAGGAAGTGGGTCTGAATAAACCCAGGGACAAGGGAACAAGAAATGATCTAAAAATTGATGGTAAAGAGGATGTATGAGGCCTGGTAGGACTTGATCAAGGGCAATGTAACTGAGAGGAATTACTGAAATCCAAATGAAGGCTGAACATGATAAGGGGACAAGAGGAAAGTAAAAGGAAATAAAGGAAAGAACTAGGAGACAGAGGACATTTATAGAGGTCTAAATACAAGCATGTACATGTGTAAATATATATTTATGTTTGACGATGGAGAAATGGATCTATGTATATATATTTATAGGTTTAGTACTAAGGTAGCAGATGGACACTGGGACTCTACTCAAGTACTCCCTCAATCAAGAACACTTCATTCATGAAACTGTCATTCCATTATGCTCACCTTCTTGACATGATCACCCAAGGCAAAGTGGGTGCGTAAGCAAACATGGTGAAGAAAGCTGATGGTGCCAGGTTACCCGAAGACAAGACTCAGAGATAAACAAGTGGTCATATAACTGAGAAGCAACAAAGTCCACATGGAAAAAGCGCACCAGCCTGTGTGATTATGAGGTGTCAGGCATTAAAGACTCAGAACAAAAAAAATCATATCAATGTTACTGAGGGTGAATGCTGAGTGGCGACCCAAAGTCTATCTGTTGGCAATTTGACATCCTTTTACAGAAGGTTCTCAGGGAGGAGACGAGCCAGTCAGAGTGCAGTATAGCACTAATGAAACATATAACTTTTCTCTAGTTCTTTAATGTTTCCTCCCCTCCACTATCATGCCCCCAATTCTACCTTACAAATCTGGCTAGACCTGAGCATGTACATGGGTACAGATAAGAGCTGGAAACAAAGGGAATGCAGGACAGATAATTTCCTCAGGCCCAATATTGAGAGCAGGATATCAAGAGAGTAAGGGGAGAAAGCGGAAACCCATCACAACGGTTTATCTATAACCCCCTTCCTGAGGGACAGACAACAGAAAAATGGGTGAAGGGAGACATCAGTTAGTGTAAGACATGAAATATTAAAAAAAATAAATTATCAAGGGTTTATGCAAGAGGGAGGGCAAAGGAGGGAGGATAAAAATGAGAAGCTGATATCCATGGTTCAAATAGAAAGAAAATGTTTTGAAAATGATGATGGCGAGCTGAGCCCCAGTGGTGTAGTGGTTGAGTGCGGGACTGTGGGCCCATTGGCTTGGCGGTTCAAATCCAGCAGCAGCTCTCCGGGGAGCAAGGCTGGATAGTTCCCATGACCACCAGAGGGCAGTGATGGACCCCCTCCCCCCCCAAAAAACGATGATGGCAACAAATGTACAAATGTGCTTGACATAATGGATGGAAGTATGGATTGTGATAAGAGTTGTATGAACTCACAATAAAATGATTTTCAAAAAATACATACAAATGAAAATATAAAAAGGCAGTGGTCTACTCTCAGGGGCTTGTATAATTAAAAGACACAACAAATCCAAGGAGATTGAAATTTTCAGTTACACATTTTCTTTCTGAATTAGCGTATGGTAATATTAGATATCTAATATGGTAATATTAGATATCTAAATTGGTAATATTAGATATTCAGAAAATTGAAGGTCAGCTGACTAGCAATCTCAAAAGTGGCTCTAGTTCAATTTTTGTTGTAAATAGGAATGGTTTTTGTAAGTCACTAAAATAGAAGAGTTTTTCTTCCACAGCTACACTGCTATGTCTACTCTAGCAAGGAAAGAGAATAAAGTAGAAAAGTTCTCAGTCTTCTCAGAAATTTAAAGAGAAAGTCTGACCCCATCATCTTTGTGATGACACCAGGCCCAAACTCACTGCCATCAAGTTGAATCTGACTCATAGTGATTCCATAAGACAGTGTATACTTTTACATTGAAAAACACACTCAGAAAAAGGAAATGTGTAACGATTCTTACTGAGAAACAAAGACAGGGGCTGCATAAAAGTGAAAGGGGTCTGCTTTACTTGGATCAAAGAAAGACTGAGCCAGAAGATTCCCCAAAGCCCCTGAAAAAGAGAAAGGTGGGTCTGGTTTATAGTTTCAGACAGGTATAGCAAAAAGGAAATGTACAAGAGTATGAATGTGAAACAGATTTCACAGGAATGGTCACAAAACTGCATTAGGGTGGGGTTATTCGTAACAAGATATGGCTGTTTATTTTCTTGGATCCAAATGTCTCTTATGTGGTCTGGTGATGCCTTTGGGGTGACTTTGATTGCTTAAACAAAGCCCTTCTGTTTCATGTGATCTGTGATCTGAAGGTTGAGAATATCTTCTGCGGACATTTTTTTTCCTGGCCAGATTTAGTCAAAACTGATATTCATTTGGTGTATTAGGATTTTTTTTTCTGAGAGGAGAGGGTTCAACAGAGGTATCAGGAAGGAAAATGCAGAAGAATTATAGGCAATAAATGAGGTATTCCAACATCCTATGTCAACACCTCCTATTCTAAGGGGAAATTTCATGGACAAATTATGGAAGTTACATTACATAAAATTTGCATTTAAATAAAGCTAAGTAGGTTGGGGATGTATAAGCAACCACATGCCACCATACAAGAGAATCCTGTTTATGAGAAGAAGCCCAAGAGGGATGTTAAAAAGAAGAGATGGAATCGTCCCAAAATGTCTTTTGCCCAAAAGAAAGATCGGGTAGCTCAGAAGAAGGCAAGCTTCCTCAGAGTTCAGGAATAGGTGGCAGAGAGCTAAACCAAACCATAATTTTTCATGAGGATTTATTACATAAATAAAATAAACTATTTACCAACCAGCAAAAAAGGAAAGAAAGAAATACCAACACCACTGGCATCAAGAGATCAAAAGATGGATTTCATTAGGTAAATCTGCTGCACATGACCTCTTTATTTTCTATTTCATTTGTTTTTATTTTAATGGATCATTTCACTGGGGACTCATACCAATTCATACATCATTTGTATCAAGCACAATTGTACATGTGTTGCCATAATTAATTTTTAGACTTTTACTTTCCAGTTGAGCCCTTGGTATCAGATCCTTGATTTTCCCACCCTCCCCTAGAGATATTTATTTAGTAATTGTTAACTAACCCATAGATGTATTTCTATACTTATTTATGAAGGAAATTTCATAAAACAGAAAGACTAACTTGTGGTATTGGTAGAATTTAGATTGAATTAATCTTGATTTAATAGGTCTGAGAAGCATCAAAGGTGATTTGGTGGCTTGGTTGATTATGTATTGGCCCTACAAGCCACAAAGTCAGTGTTCAAATCCACCTATAGCTCATCAGGGGAAAGCTGAGGCAGTCTGTTCTGGAAAGATTTACTGTCTTGGAAACCCTACATTGGGCTGCTATTGCTTTGGTTTGGGTTTGTAAAAAAAGCATCCCTGAGGATGTGACACCTACATAGCTGCTCAATGCTGTAAAGTTGATTCTGACTCATAGGAACCCTCTTTAAATTTTAGAGCAGCACTGTCCAATAGCTTCCTGGGTGGCAACCTTTACAGGAGCAGATTGCCAGCTCTTTTCTGCTATCGAGCCTCAGTTGGACTTCAACCACTCAGAGGCTTAACCATTGTCAAAGCAGACTGTCCCTGAAGCCCACAGACCACACTTTGGTTGACACAGACTTAACATAATAGATTTGACGATGGCAAGACTTTGTCTCATATACCTTGGACAAGTTATCAGGAGAGACCAGTCCCTGGAAAAGGACAGGTTGGATGGAAAAGTTGTACAGCAATTCAAAAGAGGAAAACACTCAAGAAAATGGATTGACATATTGACTGCAACAGTACACTCAAACTTAGCCACAAAAGTAAGGATGAGGCAGGACTTGGCAGGGCTTTATTCTTTGAACCTAGGTCCCTTAATTCACACCTGATAGGAAACACATCCCAACAACACACATAAACCTCAGCCTTCCAGACACCTACTTCTTAGAATTTAGCCCCAAAGCGAAACTTGATTTTATAACTGTTTATTATAAGTGAATGCTAGACTACAAACTACATTTTGTTTAATTTGGTATCTGCAGAGTGTACTCCTCATGCTACAACAGGTCACAGGACCTTACCAGGGCTTCATATAATTTGCTTTTCTGTCTCAGATTTACAATTCTGTTAGAGTACACAGTGTGTTGACAAATTGTCATTTCCTCTATGGAATAAAACAAATAAGCCCACTTCTCTTTGAAGGACTGTCATTGCTAACATTTTTTTTTTTTGGCATCACTGCCGTCTGGTGGTGATGGAGCTACTCAGCCTTGCTCCTGCTGGATTTGAACCATCAAGCCAGTGGGCTACAGTCCCTCACTCCACAACTACGCCACCAGGACTCAGCCCCATTGCTAACATTTTTAATTGAGGTGTTGATCTGCCCCCACTAACAAAGAGAAAAATCTGGAAACAAAAGACTTATTTCAAGCTGGATTGCTTAAAGCATCTTTACCCTCAAACACTGTAAAGCACCTCTTCACATGTTGCCCAGGGAGACAAGATGAACTATGTCCATCTTGGGTACTAGTCTTCAACAAATATTTGTGCCCTCCCTCCAATCCCTGTTTGTTAATTGTTTTACTTGAGGACAACCTTGCCAAATTATCTGAACTGCATAAACAAATTTAAATATATATGGCAGAGTTTGCAGTGCCGTAATTTTTTAAAAAATAGTCCTGTTGTTTACCAAACCAGTAAATTGTTTAAAAAGCAAAAAGCCTCATCTTTCTCCAAAGAAGTGTAGCTGATTAGACTGTCCACCTCACAGTTAGAAACATACATGTAAATCACTAAACAAATGGAACTTAGGCACTAAATTGTACTTTAATTATGGGCAGTGCATGCTGTACATATAAATTTAAACACCTCTATAGCCTCTGACTTGGTTCATTGAACAGGCTGTGGAATTTGCAGGGTTACACAGGGCTAATATGCTTGGGGAATCATCTAAATTTATATTAAGTTAGTCTTTAAATTGCTCTTTAAATAATTTTCTCTGCAACTAACTCACTCGACTCACACAGTGTGAGCCTTGCCCTGCTTTTCCAGTGGCTACATCCATGCAGATGGTAAACAAGCCATGTAACAACCTTCCTGGATTCATCTTAGCTGGCCTGCTCCCAGGTGGCCCAGTAGTATTTGTGGAATAATATCCTAGGAGGACAGGTGTATTCAATGAGATCAGTTAAGGCATTTTTCGTCATATCACTTATTAAGAATACTTCTGCATCTGAGCCCCAGTGACATAATGGTTGTATGCAGGACGGTGACCCACAGGGTTGGTGGTTCAAATCCAGCAGCAGCTCTCCAGGAGCAAGGCTGGGCTTCCTACTCCCACCAGGGCAGTGAAGCCACAAAAAAAAAAAAAAAAAAAAGAATACTTTTGCCTCAAAATTTTGATAACTTGGGATCTGAGAACAGCACAGTCATTGGTCTGGTCCAGGTTGACATAAGCAGAAGAAACAGAGGAAGGATGGATACATGGAAACAAAGAAGTTAAATTATGGAGATGTTTTTAGCTGGGCCCGGGTTCAATGAAGCACTTGACTTAATAGATAGCACTTCCTTGTGTTCAAAGCTCCATCCTATCTTTGGGATAATGGGAATTCAAAGCATGACATGACACCCCTCACAGTCTCCAGGAGATGCCACAGGATATTCTCCTCAAATAACCATGGCTTTATAACTGTGCTCAGGCCGATGGATGTTTATTGAGAAGACAGTGGCAAAAATACTCTTACTTAGCAAAAGACATAAAGCCTGACACCTAGGCCTCCCAGAATTGCCTGGGACATAGGACGAATTCTGATGCACTAAAAACAGCAATCTGAGTGCTGGGGTAAAAACAAACTAGAGACTACATTCTGGTCCAGATAATAAGTTTAGAATGCTATAAGATGTATGATTACTTTGTCCTCAAGGGATAGTTCTTGAAAGATATATGCAGAGCTCTCAAAATCTAGTATATTTTTTCCCTCTCATTTGTTTGTTTGAATATAGAGTGGGCTTTTTATCTGGGTTGGTGATCCTCAAAGGCCTTAGACACAACAACTCATTTAATTTCAGTGTCCAACTGTGATTGTTGCACCATTCACTTTATGATGGCTTATTGCCCACTGATTCTGCCTAATTTGGAGCCTCACCCTGTGTTTCCAGTGGCTGGCTCCTTGGTGATGGTGAACACAACGTGTCCAGTTTTCCCTGCTGCATCCTAGCCTTCCTGACACCAGGAAGCCCTGGGCAATCTTGAACAATGGCTGTAGTCAATGGGAAAATGTAAGGAAGCTTTAGTGGTCATGCATAACTGATGAAGAATTAATTTGTGCTCTTACAGCATCCCCGTGAAGTACCTTTGAGAGTGACATAGTCATGTAGGCATATCCATCATGAATGCGTATTACTCAACCGAACTACAGAGAGCAGCCAACAGGCAGAAGAGAAACAGTGCGGACTCCTTACATGTTTGGAGACATTTTATGACAAACTCTTCATCCCAGAGCACAGAAAGCAACGGTACTCCACACACAGGTTCAATTTATTTTTTTGAATCTGGCATTTTTGTTTGTTGGGTTTTTTTGGGGGAGGGACACCACTGCCCTCTGGTGGTGGCCCAGTCTTTGCTCCTGTGGAGTCACTGCTGGAATTGAACCTCCATCCCAGTGGGCTGCAGTCCCACGCACAACCATTACGGCACTGAGGCTCAGACTTGCATCTGGCATTTTTGCACTGCTGGAGCTGCAGAGTACAGAGTGACGTGGTCCCATGAGTGGAAAGGTTAGTACCTTTATAACTTTCCTGTGAAAAAAATATCAGGAAAAGTGCTCCATTCCTACTGATCAGTAGAGAATAGTTAATCCTACATAGGTTTCAGGGAATCTTTCAGAAGGTGTCTGTTGATCCTGATGCCACGTTGTACCCTGTTAATCCCTTCATTCATGACTCACTTGCAAGTGTGGTTCTTGAGTTTGGTGACCATTGCAATATATCATGGATTTCAGCAAAACCAGAAGTTAAATAGAGTGGTAAAAATCATCTTCAGAAAGGAATGGACAAACTTGGAAGAAAACATGTTTCATGAGAAAGGGCAGGAGCAGATTCTGTGTCATCGTGGCCCTGAACGATGACAGAAACACTCTGAAGGTCCATTGCAGACCCAAGTTCACTATGATGGTCTAGAAAAGAGGCTCACACAAAAGCCTGAGAAATGCCCTTTGGTCCAATGTTCACAACATCCAAATCTTCATCTTTGCATCACAGAAAGTGAAGGAAAAATTCTCTCTAAAGAGCACATAGTAAAGTGTATGCGAGTATATCCAACTGAGAGCTGCAGTTCGAGTTGTTGTTTTGTGCAGATTTATTTCCTAGTAGATTGAGCTCTGTTTATATTGAGCATGGGGGTTTATGCTAAAAAGAATTTTTCCTGTATTGTTTCCTGCAAGAGTATATCCTTGTCTCTCAGATTAAAAAATATAATAACATAAGAGTAGTGTCAGTGTTTGGTGTTTGAGGAGAAGGAAAAGGAGAAAAGAAGAGGAAAAAAGACATAAAAGATATATTAAATATAAAGGGCTATAAAATAAAATTACAGAAAGGCAGATCAAGAGATAGAATATTAGAAATTAAAAGGAAGTCTTTTTAATGTTCCTTGCTTTTACATCAACTTTTTGAGTGAAGATGGAGCACAGTGGGATGACAGACTCATAGTAGGGAGTGACTGAATACCTTGTGGGGACCTGGATCCATTAGAACTCTTTGCTCTTATCCTAGCCATGCACAGACTTTGTGCCCATTTCAGAATCCTTCTCAAGGGTGGCGGGTCCTCTTGGGCCTCTTTCTTCCTTGCTCTTAGCCACATACCAGTGCATAAATGCCATTTGGCATACAACTGGTCCAATTAGTGGTCCAGGTAGGCTCAGGCCATGAACTTGTGGTCCAGATAGGCTCAGGCTATGGCGATGGCTGAGGTATTCCTTAGCACACAGACAGCCTGCAACACCTGACCAGACCTGCCCCAGCCACAACTGCCAGGGGCTGGTGATTGGTACCAATCTTGAAAACTGTGGGGTTCACATCCACAAACCGGGTGGTGTGCTTGGTCTTGATGGTGGCAATGTCACATTCACATCCTTGGTCAACACGGTTCCCTGAACATACGGGAGACCATGTACATGCCGTGGTGAGTGTCACACTTGACCATCTAGTTGGCAAGTTTAAGGTAGACATTGGTGACTTCAGTCACTGAGAGCAGCTCATGGTAGGCTTTCTCAGCTGACAATGGGCGAGGAGGTCACCATGAGAAAGTGGATGTGTGGATAGCACCATCATGGTCTGGAACGCCATAAGGATTTCATATATCAGCATGGTGCCCATGTAGATCGCAACAGAATATTGTCCGATATAGGTCTGGAAGATGTGCCTCTTAGATTGTTACACTTTCAAAACACACAGTGATCTCAACCGAATTGCATATCCTAATAACAGTGAAGGTGGCCCAGAACTTGCTCTGTTTTACCTGGTTACCATGAGTCAGAGTGCAATCAAGAGTAACTAACAACAACACATGTTAAAAAAATTGAAGGTATATTATATTAAAAAGTTAAAACCTGATGGTGCTGTTAGCTAACTGTTGTACTGATAACCACAAAATCAGTGGTTCTAACCTACCAGCCCCTATGTGGGAGAAAAAGGCTACTTAATCTCATAAAAATGCACAGTCTTTTTAGAAAACACTATTTTGGGCGGCCATTAGTCTGAATTGACTAGATTGTTATATCATTCTGCTTATGAAAGCAAAAGCAAAAATCTGCAACAGGAATGAACACATAATTTATAGGGCCCAGTGAGAAATTTAGAGTACCTTGTTAAAAAAGAAATTAAAATGTCAAGATAGTAAAAGCAGAATACTGACTACTGAGAACCAGTCCTGTGTGGCTGCCCAGGTGACACACCCACAAAGATCACTCTGCTCTACATTTAAAATCAGAGTGAGACGAGCACAATCAAGCACTTTGGAAAATTTCCCACATGTAAATCCCACTGTTACAATTCAAGAGGGATAGACTTAAAGACACTGGTTGTCCCCTGGCTTTCCCTGAGCAGAGTGTCAAGATGTCTTCCTAGTCCTAGGATTTCTATGATTGTAGGAGATCACCACCTACATAAGATGAACAAAGGGACTCAGATGAACATTGCACACAGTAATCTGTTATGGGGAGAACTATTTTTTTCCCTGAATAGGTTTGCTTTTTTCAAAATCTTTTATATTTTTGTAACTTGAGAAACGCAATGTGGTAAAGTGGCAATACTATTGATGCTTCCCTGTTTGATACATGTAATATTAAAGCACCCGCCAAAATGTCAGAACTTTATTTTCTAATAAGAAATCAATTGAGACTAAAGGTTTAGCACATTCAAAATAGATATATAAATAATTCTATTACCAAAATATCAATTAAATGAAAATACAAACCTGAAGGAACTGTTCTACTCCATCCTATTGGGTTTCTATGATGTAAAATCGATCCCATGTCATTGGGTGGTTTTATAGGTGGACACTCCTGAGCAGAGTTTTTTAATTCTTTAACATTTACTATTTTCACATTCTATCTGTATAGAAAACATTTGAATCAGAGCAAGAATTAATTTTTCAGTATTAGTTTTCTAATTCTACAATATACAAGCTACATCTGTAGTACACAAGCATCGATACCTTTATCTCTGCACCACCCACAGTATTCCACAGAACTCTCATGCTTATTTGACCACTCTCCACACACTGTACTATCCTGATTCTAGATGCGATCAGGTGGCTATGCATCTGATAATGGTATTAGCCAAGCTCAAGGTGCAGTTGTCTCACTTCATCACCTGTGGTAATGTCCAGGCTACATTCACTATCTCTTTGATCTATATCAGCACCACCTGCTGACCTCCCTGTGCTGTATTTTATGACTTGTCAAGAAAAGAGAAACCATGAATCAGGTAGAAAAAATAGCTAACAAAGTCTGTTATTGAAGTTGAAGAGTGCCTGATAATTCTTCAAACACCACCAGTGAGTGTAACTCAGAGGGAGCCCAACACAATCTCCTCTCCAAGAAAGGACACATCTGCAGGGGTCCGTAGGCTGCTTGAAGTTTATGCTCTGTCTCTGATGCACACGAGGGTCACTGGCTCCAATTGAAAGATGTCAAGAAAGGATCTATACTGTGGTACTCTGATGACTTGGTGTTCAAGACTTGTATTGGTTTCTGCTAAATTTGAAGTGAACCATGGTAAGGGATACATGGTCACTTAGATCTTATTATGATGGACAAGAAGATCCTCAGGTTAATTCCAAGGAGAAGGCAACCAGGTTTGCAATTTGTAGTAGCAAAGGGGAAATGTGTCTCTATATCTCTTTAAAAACCCTTAATAGGGCGGGAGCCCTGCCGCCTCCGCCTGGGGCGGGCTGGCGGGTAGGCAGCGGCCCGCAGCAGCGCGGAGGCTCTGTCCGGTCGCTGGTGGAAAGCCATGGCGTCCTCTCCCGGTTCTGCCGGCGTAGGAGGCGCCGGAATATTTCTTGGCTCTGGCCCGTTGGGCTTCTCCCTCGACTCGGGACTGGACATCAAAACTCGCTCGGTGGAGCAAACACTGCTCCCGCTGATTTCCCAGATCACCACACTAATTAATCATGAAGATAATACCAAAAAATCTGAAAAAACCCTGCAAGCAATTCAGCGTGTAGGACAAGCCGTCAACTTGGCAGTTGGAAGATTTGTTAAAGTAGGGGAAGCGATAGCCGATGAAAACTGGGATCTGAAAGAAGAAACAAGTATTGCCTGCACCGACGATCGCAGCTCTTACAGATGGAACCAACTTGAATCATCCTGAACCTGATGGCCAGATCACAGTTTTTACCGACAGAACGGGAGTCATAAAGGCGGCACGATTGCTTCTCTCTTTAGCGACAAAAGTCCTGTTGCTGGCAGGCCGTGTAGTTATGAAGCAGATAATAACATCAAGAAATAAGGTTCTCGCCGCCATGGAAGGACTAGAGAAAGCTCGCAGTTTTCAAGAGTTTGTCCAAATATTCAGTCAATTTGGAAATGAAATTGGTTGAGTTCGCTCATCTAACTGGAGATAGACAAAATGATTTGAAAGATGAAAAGAAAAAGGCAAAAATGGCGGCAGCAAGGGCCGTTCTCGAAAAATGTACAATGATGCTTCTCACAGCATCCAAGACGTGCCTCAGGCATCCTCACTGCGACTCTGCGCGTAAAAACAAGGAAGGCGTGTTCAAGCGAATGAGAGTGGCGCTGATACGGTCATTGACATTGTGACGGACTGTCAACCAAATGGAGAGAATGACATCTCATCTGCCAGTATTTGTACCGGAATTAAAGAATTCAAGATGAATATCGAAGCTCTCCGGGAGGCTTGTTATTTCCAGTCCAAAGAGAATCTGTCAGCCATGTTGGAAGCCATCTTGGAGCACACCGAGAGCTTTACCGATTCTGCCGACACCAGCCGCGAGCACAGGGAACGCATCTTGGAACTGGCCACGCAGACAAGGCTGGATGGAGCTGCAGCAGTTAATGCCCGTGTGGATACAAGCTCAAAGCAAGAAGACAAAGAGCATCGCTGAAGAACTAGAACTCACAGCCTCAATGAACTTAAGAAAGAACTTCCTATTACAGCAACACAGCTAGCAGCAGATCTGCTGAAGCAGCATGTGGATCAGGTGGTTTTGAAAGCATTAAAGCTTACTGGAGTAGAAGGGAATACAGAAGCCTTGGTGGACTATGCCTGTAAACTCTCTGAACAGAAAGAACAGCTCACTGAGACTTGCCGGTTGCCGCGACATGTGTCTGGGACAGAGCCGCTTGAAATAACCTGTCTACACGCAGAGGAGACATTTCAGGTGACAGGCCAACAGATCATTTCTGCTGCCGAAACGATGACATCGCATCAATCTAGTAAAATTGTGAAGCTTGGGAATCCCAAATGAGTGACATGTCCACACTGCTCAAAGTCAGTGATGTGTTTGAAGGAAGACGAGGCGAGAAGTATGGCTACCTTTCGCTTCCAAAGTCAGTGAAGAATAATACTAATCTGAAATCATTAAAGTCAGACAAACCAGACTTTGAGGAGCAGGCCAGGATAGCAAAGATTGGGCTTAAACTGGGTTTGCTCACCTCCCACGCAGACTATGAAATTGAGAAGTGGGAAGATCAGGAGAATGAGATTGTTCGCTGTGGACGGAATGTGTTCAGCATGGCCTAGTCCCTATATTTATTTACCAGAGGAGAGGGACCTCTGAGAACTTCCCAGGATTTAACTCTTCAACTAGAGGCATTCACTACAGAGGGCCTAAGGTTTGCATCAAGCGTACAAACCTTCTCAAACAGCTGAAAGATGATGACAAGCTTATTCTTCTCCTGGAAATAAACAAGCTAATTCCGGTGTGTCACCAACTGCAAACAATAACGAAGACACCATTGCCGAATAAAGTGTTTCTAAAGGTGGGCAAGTGTATCACAAAGGCCAGATCTATGATGAGTAGCTTGATCCAGCTTCTCGCACTCTGCTGTAAACTGCTGACGAAGGTGGACACCAGATGGGCCTCCGTTACAAATAAAGACACCGTGGATGGTAAAACTTGAGAAGCATTTGGGACCAGATCTCTGGAACTTCTTGTAGCAAACCTGACATTTTTAGAAAGAAAATGATCCTTCATAACAACTTTATTTCAGAACTTTATTGTCAGAAACAATATTTTCTTGTCAGAAAACCAATTGTGAAGCTTTTTGGTAGTTGCTGTTACTGTTTTTGCTGTGTGATTTTAGACTGAGACATTGCCGCTAAGAACGCTCTGTAAAAGCCACATCAAATATCATCGCCGTGTAACCCAAAGACACTCTTAGACTATGTTCACCTCGGGCATAAGCCTCCCCTACCCTTCTCCTCACTTTC
The DNA here is from genome assembly GCA_004026705.1 of Nesogale talazaci. Taxonomy (NCBI): domain Eukaryota; kingdom Metazoa; phylum Chordata; class Mammalia; order Afrosoricida; family Tenrecidae; genus Nesogale; species Nesogale talazaci. The sequence goes on along the minus strand of PVJH01006522.1, from coordinate 85,469 downwards.
CGTCCATCACCTAGAAAAGAGGTTGGCAAACTTTTGAGACTGAAGAGCCAATCTTGTCCCTCCTAACAATCTCGAAGTTATTCAAGAGCCATAATACGTTTTCACAAACAAATGAAATCACGATTATCTGACTCTCATTTAAATTGTTTTCCATTTTACTTCCGAATGTGCGTAAAGGAGCCGCACAGGGCGTGGCTGCAGTTCGCCAGCCCGGCTCCACAACAGGACTTGTCAGCAGGTGCCAGCATCTGGGCCATGGCAGGGCTTTCCTTAGACAGGCGGGCTTCTCCGTGCTCCCTCAGCCCATCGAGAGTGAAGAGGGTTCCCCTGTTGCGGCGTCTGTCTGTCCAAGATTCTGCCTGCTGAGGGTTCCCGTGGTCCCCAGCCAGGCCCTCGAGAACCACGCACTGGGCAGCTTACGCCTCTTCCTGTCGTCAAAGCCCGGTGCTTTGAAGCTCACTGCGCAGACTCCCAGAGGGGCTGACAGGAAGATGCAAGATGCTGATAGTGCGCGCAGTTCTAGCACAGCTGGCTGGCCTGCCCTGGATACTAGCTGGAATCCTAAGCCTGTGTTACTGGCTTAAAAAATGCTTTATGAATTTACCCTCTGGTAGTGATTGATGGAGTGGAATACGTAAAAGACTGACAACTATGGAAGTAAGAAGTGTTTAAAATAAATTCTGAGCAATCATCTGTGGCAGTCATCTGCCTATGTTAATTTTATAATTGAAATGTAGGGGTGGAGTCTGGCCTGTTAATCAGGAGAAAGCCATTGAGTAGCTGATGAGGCCTCTATGTGGGTACGGCTTTCACCTGAGACTCCTAGGAAATCTCGCGGTATTTCCCTCGTGAAGATGAGAAGCTATCGTCCCCAGTTGTTGGGAGTTAGTCTCAGAGATGATTAACCACAGGCAACACAAGATGCAGCCACTGAGAAGCTGGAGGAGCCAGCGGAGAGACCACTCGGCTTTGCCCTGATGAAGACAGACCTCTGAAGCTGGAGTGGCATGCTGTTGATGGACCTGAACCCTGGAAGCGAGGAGCCATGGGGAGACCCCCGCCAGCACCAGAATTCTGCACCCACTGACCTGTGACTTCCTGAGTCAGAAGCAGACTTTATAGACTGACTGCGGGCATATGGGTTAATATTGGACTTATGACTTTACACTGGACTGGATTGGGATGCCTTCTTAGTGTCACATTTCTTTTGTATATAAACCCTTTCCATATACCTATATGTGTGTCTCTGAAATTTGTTCCTCTAGTCTATCCGGACTAACTCATCATCTTAAAAAAAAAACCCTTAATAGGATACTTATGTGACTTTAAAATATTTATTTTCCTTCTACAGATATTCCATTTGAGTTTGTTGTTCTTTTTCATGATGTTGGCTTTTTGTTTATTCTATACTTCGCTACTATATTTTGTTTTGCAGATGTATTCAAATATTTGTAACATTAGTGATATATTCATATAGAGTAACGGGTTTTAAAAACTAGATTACAAGATGTTTGGTATTTCCATGGTTCCATAACTTGTAAAAAGATCTGAAATAAAGGTTTCATTTATTATTGTGGAACTTGTTTGTTTGCAACCTTATGATGTGATATCAAAAATTACCACTAACTATAATTCCAGTTTAAATATGTATATGTTCATTCTACAAGAACAAAAAAAAAATAGTTTCAAGCATGCTATTAGACCCAGTGAATGGCTAATATCATAATGTCTTGATAGAGGACTTAAAAATATATCTATGTGTGTGTGTATACACACACCTGAAAATAGAAAAAAGCTCAATTGACCAGAGCTTTTGTAGTACACATTTTCCATCCAGATGAGCATCAAGCAACAAGCTCTGAGTTAGTAGCTCTGAGTTAGTGCATGCAGTGACATTACCTGGTAAGGTCTGGCACTGATTTCTTTCATAAAAGCAGTTTCTCTCGAACCTCATGTTTTTGTGATGGCCAATTTCAGAGAACAGTGTGCGGCTGTGAAATTTTGTTTCCTGCTTGGAAATTATGTTGTGATGTTGAACAGAGCTTACAAGAACAACAGTATGGGAAAAACTGGTATGACTGGTTTTCTTGTTTCAAAACATGTCAAGTGTTGATTAATGACAAACCTCCTTCTGGATTCCCATTAACTTCCCAAACAGAAGAAAATGTCAACTCGTAGTGCATTTGGAGTTCATTCGACCAGGTCAGATTTTTTATCAAGCTTTCTATTTGGAGGTTCTGAAAAGGTAGCATAATAGTGTGTGACCAAAAAAGCCTGATGTGTTGCAGACGGAGGACTTGTTTCACTACATTTCAGTACACTTGCTCAGACGGCCATCTCAGTGCGCCAGTTTGTAGCCAAAACCACCATGCCTCTGGAGTCTTATGCTCCTTACGCACCGCACCTTGCTCCGTGTGACTTCTTTTTATTTCCACAAATGCAGAAGGACATGAAGGGACAGCGATGCGATGACATAGAAATGGGGTAGAAAAAAACCAAGGAGGTGCAGCCAAGCATCCAAACAGAGGAGTGTGATTTGTTTTTTAATTTCTAAGAATAGAATGAATTGACAAGTGTATTAAGTATAATGCAGATTACTTTGAAGGTGATAAGTTTTATCAATGTAGTATCAAACTATATATGAACTGAATGTTAGAAAACTCAATCTACCCTTGAAAGAACCTGGTTTAACAAAAATGAATAAAAACTGCAAATGCATTGGCTTAGAAGCATATGTCTTTGCTTCAAAATTATCTTGTGTAATGGGAAATAGTCTTGCAGGAAGAAGGTTACCACAGAGAAGAGACTAAACCATAAGACAACAACAGAGGATTAGGACTCTCTACTCTGTCAGTGGGCTTTAACGTGACACACTCTATACACAACCAGTTCAGTGCTCTAATAAGAATTGAAGAATTGGGCTGAGCCCCTGTGGTGTAAGTGGTTGAGTGCGGGAACTGGCAGTTCAAATCCAGCGGCAGCTCTCAGGAGCAGCACTGGGTAGTGCCCACACCACCAGAGGCAGTGATGCCTCCCCCCCCCCCGCCCCCGCAAAAAAAAAAATCGAAGAACTGATGGATTAAAAAAAATGAAAATGCACATAATGAATGTTTATTTTTAAAATTAACAAGCATTCATAAACTTGCCTTTTGCTTCATGAGGAAGATCGATGATAGCATATATGAAGTTTAAATTGTGAAGCATTTGTCACACAATGTACTACACATTCCATATGTGTGGGATGAAGACAGGACTTTTCCACAATTACATACTCAAATATTAAGAGAACTATTTTCCAGCATTTGATATGGAAGTTAAATTAGCTCTTCTTTCTGAAGCTCCCAGTTATCGGAGGCCTTTTTTGTGTCTCACAATAAAGCTGACTCCTCTGCCATTTAGATAATGATTCTCTTCCCTTGAAGCCTGTGGGCAAGACAGACCTGCTTATCTACCTCGAAGAGTCTGAGGTCTTCCATTATCACATTCTTCTCCCCTCAGTCATGTAGGCATCCTTAAGACCACTACCCTTTGTTACCATATAGCCCTTAAGAGAGCCCTCTCCTGTGACATGTCCCCGACCAGTGACGACAGAGCTCATATGTCCCCCATAAGGTTATTTAAATGGGGAAAAATTAAAGTTCCCCTCTCTCCTGCCTCCCTCTCTTGTCCCCCATACTGGATGCTCTCAGGCCCCTCTCATGCAATCCCTTTCCCCACTCTCTCTCTCCACATGGACCACCAAGTGGGGAGGAGGTGAGCATGCTACCTGATGTGAAATGTGTCTGACTCTTATTGTTTCTCCCTCTCATGCTCTCTATATCCTTATTATAATAAATAATATTTATCGCTGTACAACTGCGCCTATTGAACCTGTAATGGAGAAGCTGGCTTCTTCTGATACATATGCACTATCTTATTTGTGCACCAAAACATTATGAGAGAAGTTGAAACTTATCCAAGAACTGTGACTGTTTATTGTGGCCAAGCACATTTAGCAATAACCAGTCATTTTCCTTAGAGTAGAGAGAGGGAATGCTACCAGCCCATGACTTTTCAAGGTGGCATGGTGTACACATACCAGACATTAGTGTGGATCTTATCACTCTCACTACTGTGATGAGCAAGGGGCCCTTTTTGCTCCAACAATGACTGCATATTCTCCATCTACCCTAGTCACTCACAAGTTAAACACTGTTATTCCCCTTTGAAAACACAATCTCACTCAGGAACACAACTTTATACCAGAAAATTTAGATTTACTATAACAGCACATATTCATAAACTCACTTACAAGCTCTTCCAATTTGAAGTAATTGTGATGGGTTTCTTTATTACTGTGTCCTGACATTTCCCAAGCACAGCCAGTGTGTGCTTGTTCAGAAGGGTTAGGGTCTGAAGCTATCTGTGTTATATGATTTACATACTTTTTTTTGTGAAACTTTCCAAGTCTTTAGGAGGTGGACTTTATTACTTGTCTTTTTGAGAAGAGTGTTTTAAACAGGGTTCTCTAGAGAAACAAAATCAGGGCACTTATCATTATAGAAAGATCATAAAGTTTCTATAGCAAAAGGAAATATAACAGCAAATTAGTTCACATAGCAGTACAGAGCAGTACAACTAACTGTGGCAGATATGTGCTTATGTTAATTTTATGATTGGAATGTGGGGGTGGAGTCTGGCCTCCTAATATGGAGATAGCCATTGAGTAGCCAATGAGGCCTCTGTGTGGGCATGGCTTTCTCCTGAGACTTTTGGGAAATCTCGCAATGTTTCCCTCGTGAAGATGAGAAGCTATCTTCCCCAGTTGTTGGGAGTTAGTCTCAGTCTCAGTGTCACAGAAAAGACAAGATGGCAGCGTCCGAGAAGCTGGAGGAGCCAGTGGAGAGACCACAAGGCTTTGCCCTGAAGGAGCCAGACTTCTGAAGCTGGAGCGGCATGCTATTGATGGACCCTGAGGCCTGGAAGTGAGGAGCCATGAGGAGGGAGACCTCTGCCAGCACCAGAATTCTGCACCCACTGACCTCTGACTTCATGAGTCAGAAGGAGACTTTGTAGACTGATTTCGGTCATATGGGTTAATATCGGACTTATGACTTTGTACTGGACTGGGTTGGGATGCCTTCTTAGTGTCACATTCCTTTTGTATATAAACCCTTTCCTTATATCCATATGCGTGTCCTTGAATTTGCTCCTCTAGTCTACCTGGACTGACACACTAACTTTCATGGGACAATTAATATACTGAAGATCCTTCCAACTAGTCAAGGCCAAGGAAGCAGACTATAGAAAGATGAGGTGGTGACATGTAGCAGAGGCCATTAGCCCAGCACGGGGAAGCAAGTCACAGTGGGATCTCACAGTGTAGGCCAGATGAGTGGTGTTGATGCACAGACAGCAGACACTGAAAGGTGGGGCCGCACTGTGGTGTGGAACAGAACGGCACAGCAAGGTGGTCCACCAGAATGGCCAGATGGAGCAGAACACTGCACAGCTCACAGACAGCATAGCACACATTTGAGGCAGGGCAGCTATATGAGGCAGCGTGCTGTTCCAACCACCTCTAGAGGAGACAAGAAAGACCCTGTACAGAGAGTCATCTCTCTGTGGCACTTCCAAAGGAGATCATCAAGCTGAGGCCTGATTGATGGTCTAACCTCCAGTCATAGCTTCTTACAATTGTCATGTTGGTATACACACATACACACAAAAATAATCAGAAAGAGGAAACTAGGGATTCTCAGAGGTGTTTATATTTTTACATTTGAAGTTTTATTTTACTGTTGAATTACTTAAAACTGTTATTAAAAGATCATTTCATTGGGGGTGCTGTTTCTGCTGTTCATCTCGCATGTGTGTGTATTTATATGTTGATCATTGCAATTGGGATTCTCAGAGGGTTTTTTGGTATCATTTTATTGCTAGCTCACGCAGCTCTTATCACCACCCATATTTCCAACCATCATGTCAAGCACATTTACACAGTTGTTGTCATTATCATTTTCAAAACATTTTCTTTTTTTGAGGGAGTCATCACTGCCCTGGTGGGAGTAGGAATCCCAGCCTTGCTCCCGGAGAGCTGCTGCTGGATCAAAACATTTTTTTCTACTTGAGCCCTTGGTATCAGTTTCTCATTCCTGCCCCCCCCCCCACCTTCCTTCCTCATAAACCCTTGATACTGTTATTATTTTGTCATGCCTTACACTGATTGATGTCTCCCTTCACCCACTTTTCTGTACTCCACCCGCCTATGAGGGAATTATAGGTAGATCCTTGTTATAGATTCCCCTTTCCTTCCCCCACCTTCTCCTTACCCTGCTGGTATCACTACTCTCAATATTAGTCCTGCAGGGTTTATCTGTCCTGGAATCCCTGCATTTCCAATCTTAAGTGTACTTGCTCTGGTATAGCCAGTTTTGTGAAGTAAAACCAGGGTTGTGATAGTGTGTGTGTGAGGGCTGGGGAGGAAGCATTAGAAAACTAGAAGACAGTTGTATGTTTCATCAGTGCACACTGACTAGCTCGTCTCCTCCCCACAACCCTTCTGTAATGGGATGTTCAATTGCCTACAGACGGGCTTTGGGTCTACACTCGGCACTCCCCATCTTTCATAATGATATGAGTTTTTATTCTGAGTCTTTGATGTCTGATATCTGAATCTATTGGCATCTCTTGATCACACAGACTGGTGTGTTTCTTCTATGTGGTCTTTGTTGCATCTGATCTAGATGGCAACTTATTTGTCTTCAAGCCTTTAAGACTCCAGATGCTATATCTTTTGATAGTTGGGCACCATCCGCTTTCTTCTCCACATTTGCTTATTATCCGATTTGTCTTCAGTGATCGTGTCAGTAAGGTGAATATCATAGAATGCCAAGTTAATAGAACAAAATGTTCTTTCATTGAGGGAGTACTTTTTGTTTTGTTTTGTTTTGTGGCATCACTGCCCTGGTGGGAGTAGGAAGCCGTGCTCCTGGAGAGCTGCTGCTGGATTTGAACCATCAACCCTGTGGGCTGCAGTCCCGCACATAGCCACTACACCACCAGGGTTCAGCCAGAGGGAGGACTTGAGTAGAGGTCCAATGTCCATCTGCTACCTTATTACCAAACCTGTAAATATATGTTCATAGATCCATTTCCCTATCATCATATATACATATATTTACATATGTGCATACCTGTATTTAAACTCTATAATTGCCCTTTGCCTTCTAGTTCTTTCCTCTATTTCCTTTTTCTTTCCTCTTGTCTCACTATCATGTTCAGCCTTCATTTGGGTTTCAGTAATTTCTCTCAATTACATTGTCCTGGATCAAGCCCTACCAGACCTCCTACACCTTCCTCGCCATCAATTTTAGATCATTTATTATTTTCTTGTCCCTGGGTTTGTTAGCACCCACTTCCCCCCACCTCGACCTCTTCCATGTCCTCTCCCTCTCCCTGAAAGAATTGGTCCAGTTGTTTCCTCTTCCAGATTGTTTATCCTGCGTATCTTATCTAAATACATCTGCAGAGATAATCATATGCACATAAACAAGTCAGACTAAAACCAAGCAACAAAAGAAAACAAAACAACAACAAACCCAGCAATAAAAAAAAGAGAAATCCTACAAATAGTTTAAGGTCTGTTTATTGACCTTTAGGAGTGTTTTCTGGTTCAGTTGGATGAAGTGCTATAGTCTATTTTGGATATTCCCCAGAACTTCCTTGCTCTGCTCTTTTTGCTGTTCTGTTGCACACTCTTAGTGTTTTGCCTCAGTGTGGTAAGGTCAGATTGGGCACAATTCCCCCACTGTGTCTCCACTGTTGTTCTCTGTAGTGTTATGCATCAGTGAGGGATATCATGTCTTATAGTGAGGCTGGCCCTATGGTCTGCTCTGTTCATTTGCTGCTCTGAGCAGGAATATCATCCTCAGGGTTAGCTGGGCCAAGATGTGCTCCACTCTCTCTCCCTCCCCCTTGATTTGTTCTGTGTGTTCTGATGCTTCTCAGAGTTTTAAGTAGCCTTCTTGCCCCTGTAAAGCTTCAAAGTCAGGCAAACCTTCCTGATAGTCCACAAAAGGTGAGACTGAGGTCAAAATAAAAGGCCCTTGTTCCTGGGGAGCTCTAAGCCAAAGCAGATAAAAGAGAAATTCTAATTTCCCTCTTCAGTACACATAATTGGCATACCCATACCCCTCAGTAGTACAATGTCATAGGAATCAGAGGGTGGGCATCCTTAGTTTCTTTTGGAGACACAGAGAGAAGGCAGGTAAGGAGGTGTGGCAGGCTGTGGAGAATGCTGATGCCCATGATCCTTAGTGCCCTCTCTTGTATGTCTCTCTCCCTGCAAAAAAAACCCCCTAAAAATAGATAATTTGTATTGCTGCCATGAATCTCCCATCTTTACAATGATGAAATGCATAAGACCTAAAAGTAGTGCACATCTTTATAGGATTTCTGTGCATATTTGTGACCAATGTGTATTCAAGTACTTATATTACTAAAGACCTGTAGGAGAAATTTTATAGTAAAATATTGTTGGTGATAGTATTTATAGTCTTTTCTGGTTACCAACACACTTATACCATTTATAGCTTTTGTCCTCCCCCCACTACCTATTTTTAAAAAAATGTAGCTACATTTTTCATTTACCATTTCTTTCTAATGCCATATTTAGAAACTTCATTTATATGTCAATAAAATTGAAGTACATTCTTATTTTAGCCTAGGTTTAAATATCAGAATGGCATTTTCTCATGTGGGAAATGTGGATTTCCCATATTGTATTTTTGTTGCGTTTATTCAAGTGGCCAAAACAAAATCATGTATGCCTTAGCTTAGTTGTTGTCATTAGATACTGTGTTAGTCTGGGTACACTAGAAAAACAAATTCTTTCACACTCATAAGCATATAAAGAAGAAGCTTATATATAAGAGCAATTGAATATTGAGAAAATATCCCAGCCCCGTCTCGATCAAGTCCCTAAGTCCAATATTAGCCTATATGTCCAATGCTAATCTCTAAAGTCCTCTTCAGTCTCATGAAACACATGTAGTGATGCTGGATGCAGGAAGATCACAGGCCAATGGGTGGAAAGTCTTGTGGATCCAGTGGGAGTAGAAGCATCTCAGCACTGACGGGGGTCTTCACATGGTTCCTTCAGTTCCTAGGGTACAGTGTCTATCAGCATAGTTCAATGTGTCTTGTCAGTAGAGCATCTCTCAAGAAGTGAGTCTTAAGTCTTGTCAGTAGAGAGTATCCCACATCCAAGGAGGAAATACAGGAATCCATAGAATCCTCTTGGGGAAGGCCAAGCCCACACAGAGGCCTCATTGGCTATGAAATGATTTACAGACCAGACCCCAGCCCTTCACTTTAAATACTCTCCAGTCCCCAAATAACACCGGATTATGTAACAACCACAGGTGCCAGGGAGTCAGTTCTGACCCATAGCAACCTTATGCAAAACAGAAGGAAGCACTGCACCGTCCTGTGCCATCCTTAGAATTGCTTCTATAGTTGAACCTATTGATGGCAGCCACTGGGTCACTCACTCAATTTCATTGAAGGCTTTATTCTTTTGTGCTGCTCCTCCACTTTATCAAGTATAATGTCCTTCTCCAGGCACTGGTCTCTCCTGACAATATGTCAAACGTCCGTCAGACAACATCTCACCATCCTTGCCTATACGGAGCACTCTAGCTGTACTTTCTTTTTTTTTTTTTTTTTATTAGGCATCACTGCCCTCAGGTGGTGGGAGTAGGAGGCCCAGCCTTTGCCCCTGGGAGCCGGAATTGAACCTCCATCCCAGTGGGCCGCAGTCCCGCGCACAACCACTACGCCACCGGGGCTCAGCCCTCTAGCTGTACTTTCAAGGCAGGTCTGCCCTTTTAGCAGTCCATGTTACTTTCAATATTCTTCTCCAGTACCATAATTCAGATGTTTCAATACTTATTCAGCTTCCTTATGAATTTCCAACTTTCATATGCATATGAGGCAAGTGAAACTACTACGGTTTGGGTCAGGGGTACCTTAGTCCTCAAAATAATGCCCTGTCTCCAATACACCAAAGAGATCTTGTGCAACAGATTTAACTAATTCAACTTGTCTTTTGATCCCTTTATTGCTGCTTCCATGAACATTGATTGTGGATCTAAGGGAGACAAAGCATTTGATGACTTCAACTTTCCCCCCATTTATCATGATGTTCAGCATTGGTCCAGTTGTGAGGCTTTCGGTTTTCTTCACATTGAATCAAAGTCCAGACTGAGCTCTGCAATCCTTGATCATCATAAGCAAGTACTTCAAGTCTTCATTTTCAGCAAGAAATGTGTCATCTGTATATTGCAGGTTGTTAATAAGCCTTCTTCTATTCCCAATGCCACATTATTCTTCATATACTCGAGTTTCTCTGATTATTTTATTAGAATATAGATTAAAAAAGTATGATAAGATATACAACCCTGATGTATACCTTTCCTTATTGTTAGCCAGGCAGTATGCCCTTGTTCTGCTTGAACAACTACTTCTTAATCCATGTACAAGTTCCTAATGAGCACAGTGAAGTGACCTGGAATTCCCATTCCTTCCAAGATTATAATAGTTTCTAAAGAATTTATACCTTTTCATACATTTTTAAATTACTAAAAGAGTCCAACTTCCGTTAACCCTTTCCCCCTTTCACAAATCATGCTTTTATGGTTGCATCTGAAATTTCACATTCATACAAACACTTGTATAATGTCCCTGGTTTTCTTCTAGAGTATTTATGGCCTTGCATTTTGTTTTACCATCTAAGTACTTTTACGTGTTTTTTTTACTGATTGGAATAAAGTCTGGATGAAGTTTCTTGGTCTTACACTTTTTGTACTATTTTATGGAAAAGATTATGATTCATCAAATGATTTTTTCAACAGTCAAAAAAACCTTCCCTTAGAATTGGTCTTGAATTTGAACTTCTAGTCTCCAGATTTTCAACAACTAGAGACTAGTCTCTAGTCTCAGAGATTTAAATGCTCTCTACTTGTGGTATCAAGTTTCAGTAATTTTCAGAAACTTTGCATTGATGCAAAAAAGCTCATTTTTGTGAAAGAGTTCTCTAATTAAAATATCAACATAAAGCAAAATAAATTCATTTTACCTTCACATAATACTATCAGTTTAGAAAGTCATTCCTTTAAGATTGCAAAGGATAGAATCTTGTTAATAGACACCACCTTATGCATTCATACAATGAATCTGGTGAGATCAGGAACCTAGTGGAACTGTCTTACCACCCCACACCCTCAGCCTCTTGGACTCAAAAATCTTCGACCATTGACAGGATCAAAGCATACCACTTTTCTATTATTTATTTTATGGAATATATTTGTCTTTTACTTTTGTGGCAGATTTTCACTTTCCACAGGCACAAAACTTTCCTTTGTTTGAATTTAAGAGACAATAGTACAGTCCCTGAGAAGAAGATATTGAATTTGAACCACTGACCTTGTGATTAGAAGTCCAATACTTAGCTTTCAACAGCACCATGCCTCTTTATATCTCTGCCCCTTGGGGCCTATGTCACAGGTTATTATGATGTTACTTTCCTGTGAACTGCAGTTTATTTATATAAAGAACGTTATATTTACTATATTTTCAACTAAGTTGAAACTAAGAAATAAAATTGCAGATCATATGACAGAATTTTACTAGACCAACAACTTTTTTTGGTCATTGATTTTTTTGTTGTCATCATACTTTTGTTTGCTTTTGTCGCTTTGTTTTGCTATGTCTTATCTTTTGTGTGCATATTATTATCTCTGCATGTCTATCTAGGTAAGACAGGCTGGATGAACAGTCTGGAGAAGACCAACCACTTCTAGGCAAATACCTTTAACAGGGGAAGTTTGAGCCTGTCCTGTAGGGTCACTTTGGGTCACAATGAACTTGATGGCAGTGACAGTTTCTTTGTTACCATTTAGGAGACACTAGTACATTTTTTACAATTATAAATAGAGTTTGCCCTGAATCTGTTTGAGAGCTGTGGGAACAAAACTAACTCAAGAGAGCAGAAAGCCCCATCTGTGCTCAGCAAGTCACCTGGGCATCTGCTGTTTGTCTTGAGCGCTCCCTGCTGGTCTGACCATTCCATGCAGTCCAGCCACCCCAATCCATCAGCATAGTTTGGCAACCTGCACAATAACACAGAGATGTGTCCTAAGTGCTCACAGGAGTCAGGGGTGGGGAGAACTGATTCTTGTAGGATTCAAGGTTATTACCACAGTGACCTACAGTAGGAGATTCCCATGCACCAAGGCCTCTCCCTGGGTGCTGCCTGATCCAATCTCAAATACCCTTTGCCTGACACTGACACCATGGTAGGAGCAGTGCCTTCAGGATAAGGGGGGAGGGGGAGGGGAGGAAGGAAGTAGACATTTCTGAACAGAGGTGGCCCTGACTCAGCAGCCTCTGGAGTCTCCTCCTGGGGAGGCCGCTTTTGAAAAAAAGAAACTCATTTTATTGGGGGCTCATACAACTCTAATCACAATCCATCCATTGTGTCCAGCACATTTGCACATTTGTTGCCATCATTCTCAAAACATTTTCTTTCTAGCTGAGCCTTAGCAGTGGTTGTGTGCGGGACTGCGGCCCACAGGGTTGATAGTTCAAATTCAGCAGCACCTCTCCAGGTGCAAGGCTGGGCTTCCTACTCCCACCAAGGCAGTGATGGGGGGACGGGGGGAAAGAACACATTTTCTTTCTACTTGAGCCCTTGGTATCACCTTTTTATTTTTTCCTCCCTCCCTCTCCACCCCCCTTCCTCATGAACCCTTGATAATTTATAAATTATTATTATTTTTCCATGTCTTACACTGTCCTATGTCCCCCTTCACCCACTTTTCTGTTGTCTGTCCCCCAGGGAGGGGATTCTATCTGGATCCTTGTAATAGATTTCCCCTTTCAAACCCACCTTCCCTCCATCCTTCCGGTATGGCCACTCTGAACACTGGCCCTGAGGGGTTCATCTATCCTGGATTCTCTGTTTTTCTACTCCCTATCTGTACCAGTGTACACACACACACACACACACACACACACACACATAATCATTTTATTGGCCATTCTTGCAACTCTTATCATAATCCATACATAAATCCATTGTCTCAAACACATTTGTACATATGTTGCCAACATTGTTTTTAAAGCATTTTCTTCCTACTTCAGTCCTAGGTGTCAACTCATTCCTGCCCCCCCATGATCTCTTGATAATTTATAAATTATTAATATTTTTTCATGTTTTACACTGTCCGATGTCTCCCTTTACCCCTTTGCCTGTTGTCTATCCCCCTGGGAGGGGATTAGAGATAGATCCTTGTGATCGATTCCCCCCTTCTCCCCCCACTACCTCTTACCCTTCTGGTATGGCTACTCTCAATCCTGGTGTTGAGGAGTTTATCTGTCCCATATTCCCTGTGTTCCCAGCTCCTAGCTGTACCTATGTACAGGGCTAGCCAGATTTGTAGAATTAGGGTCATGATAGTGGGGGTGGGAGGAAGCATTAAAGAACCAGAGGAAAGTTGTATGCTTCATCCGTGTTATGCTTCACCCGACTGGCCGGTCTTCTCCCCACAACCCTTCTATAAGGGGATGTTCATGTACTTACAGCTTGACTTTGGACACTCATTTGGGTTTCAGTAATTCCTCTTGGTTACATTGCCCTTGATAAAACCCTACCAGGCCTTCTACACCCTCCTCAACATGGATTTTACATCACTTATTCCCTTGCCCTTGGGGTTGTTAAAACCCACTTCCTTTCTCCAACTCACCCCTCCATCCCCAACTGTCATCTGGTTGTTCTCTCTTCCGGCTTGTTTATCCCACCTATCTCATCCAGAAACAACAACATCCACAAACACAGGACCAAGCACAGGAAAACAACAATAGAAAATAAAACTATAGCTACAACAACAACAACAACAACAAAAAGGCAATGACAAAAAAAAGAGAGAAAAGCCTATAAATAGTCCAAGGTATATTTGTTATCCTTTATGAGTGTTTTCCAGTTGAGTCTGATGGGGCTCCACATCCTGGCCCCACAGTCTATATTTGGTGTTCCCTGGGAACTTCATTGCTCTGCTTCCCTTTCTGCTCTGTTCCACACCCCCATCATCTTGCCTCAGTTTGGTGAGGTCAGGGCAGGCACAATTCCTGCCATGTGTCTCCAGTGTTGCCCTCCGTGGTGCTATGAGTCAGTGAGGAACATTGTGTTCTGTGGTGGGGGTTGCCCAGCAGGGTCCTCTCTGTCCATTGGCTTCTCTGAGTAGAAATACTGTCCTCATGGCTTAGTGGGCCAGGGTATGCTTCACTCTTTTTTCCTTCCCCTTGGTTTGCTGCTGTGTGCTCTAATCAGACATGTCCCTCTCCTTGAGCTGTAGTTTCAGTGCTGTCTTCTGAAATGAATTCTTCTATTGGGGGGGGGGGACTGTTCAATCAGTTGGTAATGGGGCTAGCCCCTCAGGCCTAGGGGAGGCCACTGTTAACCAAGAAACCATACCAAGCATTTTCTTATCAGTGTAACTGACTGGTGTGAGGTCTGGGATCCACTAACAGTTTGCTAATGCCACAGTGCCACCATTCCACAGGAGACTTCCACTAAGCTGTTTTCCAATTCATACTGAATGCAGGCAGGTGAATCAAGTAAGAGAGCAAGCAAATGAACACATGTGATGATCATGATTACTTATTAGGAAGAAGTTCTAATAATACTGGGAATGACCTTGTGAGAAAATGGCCAAGAAACTTGAACTGAGTTTTTTTTTTTTTTTCCTTTTGGGACAATCAACGCACCTGCTCATTCTTCAAGGGCAGCAAGGCTGAAATCTGAGGATTTAATCAAGAAACTTTACCTCATCTGCTCTATAGCCCTGCTCATATTTGAAAGTCAGAGTGGGCTACTCTTGAGAATCCAATCCAACAAGATGCATCAGTTGCCCCATATGGGGAGATGTCTCCCTGCCATGCCAGTGGCCTGTGTCCTTGTTCTCATGCTCTCACGCTCTAGGAAACAGCAGACACAGTGTCCTCTGGTGCTGAACTGAGCGATGCCTCTGAGACTTCTGCTCTGCAGCTTCATCAGCCTGAGGGTTTCTGCTCCTCTTAGGAAGGGATCTCTCTCACTGCGTCTCTTACACAGTATTACATGGCCATGTCCAAGTCCTTCAGGCTGCTCCACTGCAGGTACATGGTGCTGAGGAATCTGTCTGTGGAAATAGTGAGTTGGTCTTGTAGGATTGGGTTTTACCTGATTTGAGAGTTTTCAGGATCAATCCTTTCTATCCATGCCAAGCCCTTACCAGGTGCTGATAGGTAGCTAGTGTAGGCAAAAGGGGGTCCATTATGCTTGGCTTAAAATAAAGCTATTGCTCAGCAAAGGAATGGCACACTGTGCATGCTCAAAGATCCAGGTTTCCAGCCAGCAGTGCTACAGTTGGCTGAATTAAAATCAGCCAATGGGGTCGACCAAGGTCGTAAGCCACACCTCCCCACAGGAGAATTGAAAATACCAAGTTTGTGACTCGGCAAATGCGTACGGAACAGCTGTTCTGCAATGGAGAGCTGGCATCTGGTCTGGACCTGACCTTATCTATCTCAAGCAGTTTTCCTAGCTGGCAGACGCGGATGAGGGATCTCCTGGGTTCCAGTGTACACCAGAAACCTCTTTTAACCTTCACAAAATTTGTTTAGATCACAAACCAGGTTTGGTCTTAAATTCTTTTTTGCCCGGAGCCAAGGACAGTGGTATATTTCTATTCCCAAGATATCTTACAGTGCCTGCCTAATCCAGCTCAAATAGTACTTTGTAAAGTTGAACCCAGATATCAAAAAGGGTATTTCCAAACATTCCCCAGGCCTCTTTACCTCTGCATCAGACTGCACTTGTTGCACCTTGGCACAGGCAACTGTGGAGATAGGATTCAGAGATCACACACCCTCCATGATCTCAAACCCTGATGTGAGAGAAGAGCAAAGAGGAGAGCTAGGGTGGCAGACCCCATCTTGGGAGGAGGTTGGAAAGGAAGCACACGGTGGACCCCAGCTGGGGGATGAGGGCATCATGATGCCAAGTCTGATAACATCAAGAAGGCGGTGAAGCAGGCAGTCGACGGTCCCTTGAAGGGCATCCTGTTCTACACTGAGGACCAGGTTGTCTCTTGTGACTCCAACAGTGACTCTCACTCTTCCACCTTTGATGCTAGGGCTAGCCTTGCCCTCAACAACAGCTTTGTCAAGCTCATTTCCTGATATCACAATGAATTTGGCTACAGCAACAGAGTGGTGAACCTCATGGTCCAGATGGCCTCCAAGGAGTAAGAGCCCTCCTGGACCACCAGCCCCAGCAACAGCACTAGAGGAGGAGGGATCCTGCACTTCTGGGGAGTCTTTGCCCCCAACTCAATCCCCCAACAACTGAGACTATTCCATCCAGATTATCTGAAGGAAGGAGAGGGGCTTAGCAAGCCCAATCCTGTCATGTACCATCAATAAAGTACACTGTATCCAGCAAAAGAAAAAAGAATACTAGTTCAAGCTAAAATTTACACAAAGCTAAACAATGAATCTTTTTGTAAAAGATTTAATTGAGGGCTGAGCCCTGGTGGCGTAGTGGTTGTGTGCGGGACTGCGGCCCACTGGGACGGAGGTTCACTTCCAGCAGTGGGGCTGGGCCTCCTACTCCCACCACCGGAGAGCAGTGATTCCCCCACCCCCCCCCCCCAAAAAAAAAAAAAGATTTAATTGAAAGAGGTATAGTTCTTTCAATCTAGGATTCAACCTTTTTTAAAGAGTAAGATTAATTATATTCATAGTTGGCCTAAAAGCAGCCATCACTTAAGAAAGTGTTCAAGCTCAACAAAAGCATACTTAAAATTCCTAAAGTATTATACTAACTCCTATTTTTTAATTGGACTAATCTATAACTCTACAGAAGCAATGCTGTTAATATAAGTAAGAAGAATTTACTTCTCCTTGCACTAGTTTATATCAGAACGAATACTCACTGATTGTTAACAATGAAATACTTTCACTTTATCTTTACCTTATTATTTAGCTTGTCAATCCAACACAGATGTGCATTTTTGTTTTTAGCAGCCCGATTTGTAATCATCATGTCACCAGGGCTAGGTGTGCATTTTTCAAAGAAGAGATTTTTAAAAAAAATTTATTGGGGGCTCTTACAGCTACTACAATATTCAGTACATCCATTTGTATCAAGCACATTTGCACACGTGTTTCCACATATATTTCCCAACATTTTCCACTTGAGGCCTTGGTTCAAGCTCCTCTTTAAAAACAAACAAACAAACAAACAAACAAAACCTCCCCTTTCCCCTCCCCCCCCTTTTTTTTAATGAATCATCCTATTGGGGGGCCCATACAACTCCCATCACAATCCCTAACAACATCAGTTGTATGCAGGCCACTTTTACACACCCATTGGCATCATCACTCTCAAAACATCCTTCCTCCCTCCAGGACCCCATTATCAGCTCCCTATATTACCCTTCCTCCCCCCCTTCCCCTTGAACCCTTAGTAATTTACAAATTATTTTTTCATCCTGTACACTGTGTACACCTACTCCTTATCCTACCACTACCCCTAACACTGTACAATGTGTCCCAACACTCACTTCCCTGTTGTCCGTGCCCCAGAGAGGAGGCTAGCTGTAGATCCCTGAAGTTGGTTCTCCCTTTCCATTCTTCCATCCCTCCACCCTCCTGGTATTACCACTCCTATTACTAGTCTTGATGGATCATCTATCCTAAGTTTCCCGTGTTTCCAACTTCACTGTACATCTCCTGGTCTAGCTGGATTTATGTGGTAGAATTGGGGTCATGATAGTGGGTGGGAGGCAGCATGGGAACTAGAGGAAGTTTGCATATTTCATAGCTCCTACCCTGTATCTTAGCTGACTCATCTCCTCCTTGTAATCCTTCTGCAAAAGGATGTCACCTCACCTATTGATGGGCTTTGGGTCCCCAATCTGTACTCCCCCTTATTAATAATAATAATATAATTTTAGCTTATTGATGCCTGACACTGGATCCCTTCACCACCTCATGATCACACAGGCTGGTGTGCTTCTTCCGTGTGGGCTTTATTGCTTCTGAGCTGAATGGCCGCTTGTTTACTCAAGCCTTTAAGTCCCCAGATGCTATATCTTTTGGTAGCCCGGCACCATCAGCTTTCTTCGCCACATTTGCTTATGCACACATTTGTCCTCAGGGATCATATCAGGAAAGTGAGCGTGCAAAGTTGTGCTCTTGAGTTCTTGAAGCCTGATATCTCATCCCTTTGACACCTCATGATTCCACATGCTAGTGTGCTCAAAGAAGAGATTTTAAAAAGTAAAAGGAACTCAGCAAACATAACCGATTTACCAAAAACATCACCTCTAGCATTACTAGTATTAGAGGTGCCTGCCCAGTGATCCATGTTCAATGACCACAATACTCTGCAGGGTAAAGGCAGCAAAATCATTTGTTAATTTTTTTCTCTCTCTGAGGAGGAGGCCTTGGGGTTCAGGGTCATAGTCTTAGGGGACACCAAGAACCATTGATGTAACATAGGCCACAAAGACAGTGTTCTACACCTAGGATTTGAGAGTAGAGACGGGTCTCTAAAACATTTGAGGTGCAACTATTTTTTCCTCCCTTTTTAGAGTGATGATAACTGAAGACACATAGAAGCAATTAGTCCAATGCTGTAATAAAACATAGTATGTGTGTCCAGAACTCTACAACCAGAAGTATATGGTTCCATTTTATCACTACCAACTTCTTGGAAAGTATAGCATTAGGTCTTAATGATTAGATGGTCTTGGGTAGCTTGTGTGTGTGTGAAGTGAAACAAAACACAAAAATTAATTGGCTTAATTGGTTGGACAGACTTGTGGAAGCACTGAGAATGTGACTGTGAGGCTCACTTCAGGTCTGGAACTGAACTCACCACTTGAAAAAAATTTCCAGCCAAACAATAGACACGTCTACAAGGGAACAATAATCTTGGAGAAGTGCAATGGCCTTAGTGTATACAAACCTTTGAGATCAAAGGGTAACATTTATCCCAGGAAAAAGTCCAGAATGTTTGGATGGGAAATGGAATTGTAACAGGAGAAACAGAGCATGGGGGATTGGCTAAGAGATGTTTCTTTGTGTGTATTGCAGTCAGTGAGATGAAATGTAAGTGTATGAACTGTTGAATGAAAACTAATCTTGGTAAACCTTCACCCAATCCACAAGCAAAAGTAAAGATAAAAAAGAGAAAATCAAATCAAATCTTTTCCCCACTTCAGTTCTCTTGAGAGTTGTAGTTTGTGCACTCCGGGTCTCCCAAGAAACAACCACAGACTTAAAATATGTCCTAGTTCCATGCCTCGTTCTCCTCTCTCTGTACTCTGTGATTGACGGCTATGCTAAAAACATCTAAGTCTTGAGTGTCAGAGGCAGGAAGAGGACTCAAAGCCATGAGGCAGGGAAAACTGGTATAGGGAAGTCCCCAGCTTTTGCAAGGAAACCAATATCTTCCACCCCATACACTGACTCTTGAACCTGTTTATCTTGAGACCCTGAGTCATAGATCCTAATCTTTCCTTCCTGTTGAGTTCATTCTAATGTCACATAGCTTTCCTTACCATCTGAACCCTTAACTCTTAACACATTGGTTATGTGTTAAGTTATGCATTAAGGGTTAAATTGGTAAGGGTTAAATGTTAAAGGTTAGTGTTAAATGTCAAAGGTTAGAGTTAGTGTTAGGTTTAGGGTTAATTATAAACTGTTAACTATTCAGGGTTAAGGGTTAGAGTTTACCATTAAGGGTAGGGTTAGGTTTGGGTTTAGGATTAGGGGTTAAGGGTTAATGCTTAAGGGTTAAGACTTAAGTTTAGGTTTATTGTGGGGTTAGGGTTGGTGTTTGACTTAGGGTAAGGTTTAGGCGTTGGATTGTGGGTATGGTTAGGATTAGGGTTAAGGTTAGGTTTAGGATTAGGGTTAGAGTTTGGTTTATATTTAAGGTTTATATTTAGTGTTTTGTTTAGGATTAGGGTTAGGGTTAGGATTGGCATTAGGTTTAGGGTTAGACTTAGATATAGGCTAAGATTAATGGTTAATTCTAACATCACCCCTAACCCTAAGAATAACACCAACCCTAACCTTAACTGCAACCCTACCCTAACATTAACCCTAGCCCTAATCTTAACCCAAAACTTACATTTACCCCTTCCCCTACTCCTAACCTAACTCTAACTCTAAACTTAACACTAACCCTAAACCTAATCCCAAACTTAAACCTATTCCTAACCTTAAATAACCTCAACTCTAACCCTAACCCTAACCCTAACCCTAAAGCTAATCTTAACCCTAAACACAACCCTAACCCTAAGTCTAACACCAACCCTAACCCTAACACTAATACTAACCCTAACCCTAACTCTAACCTTAACCCTAACCCTAAAGCAAAATTAACCTTAACCCTACCACTAAACCTAAACCTCACCCTAACCATAAATCTAACCTTAACCCTAAGTCTAACACCAAGCCTCACCCTAACCCTAACCTTAAGATGAAGTCTAACCTTAATCCTAATCTGACTCAGACCCTAACTTTAACTATAACACAAACCCATTCTCTAATCTTATGTAACTCTAACACCAACGCTAACCATAACCCTAAACTTAACCCTACATCTAACCTTAAACTTAACCCTAACCTAACTCTAAACCTAACCCGAACTTTAACACTCACATTAAGCATAAGTCTAACACCAGACCTAACCCTAATTCTAACCCTAAATTAAATCCTAACCCTAACCTTAATCATAATAGCCCTAAACCTTAACCATAAATATAAACCTAACCCTAACCCGAATCCTAATTTTAACTCTAACACTAACCCATTCTCTAAACCTATGTAACTCTAACACCTACACTAATCATAACCTCATCATAATGATGAGGGAGAGGGACTGAGAGTGTCTGGCATTGAGGGGCAGGAGAGAGAGAGAGAGCCTCTATATATGCCCAAACCTTATATACCCTTTGGAACCATGCCAAGCCCCCAATTACAGGCAAGGACATATGTCACAGGAAGGGGGTGTGCCATATGCACACATTATAGGAAAGGGAGTTATGGGGTCCCTTGTGACAAGACCAGACCCCAGAATCCTGGATGTGGCTAAACAGGTTACACTAGAGATCATTAACAACAGCAGGTGAATCCACCCACAAGCTTCAAGGGAAGGGAACCATCATCCTAATAGCAGGGGAATTAGCTCTGTTGTAACACACACAAAGGCCTCAGATAACTGGGAGCTTCAGGAAGAATAGCTAACTTAACTTCCACACCAAATGCTTAAATAGTTTGCTTAATATTTTGGAGTATATAATTGTCGAAAAGTCCTGTCTTCATCCCACACCTACCCCTTATCCTACCACTACCCCTAACTACAACCCCTACCTCTACCCCTATACCTACAACTTTCCCTACCCCTTCCCTTAGTCATAACCGTAACCCTAGTCCTAACCTTGACCCTAACACTAACTCTAATTCTAACCCTAACCCCTAACTAACCCTAACCATTATCCTACCAATAACGCTAACCCTTACCCTCACACTTACCTTAACACTAACTTAACCCAATGTTTAAAACCAAACCTAAACCCAACCCTAAATTTAACCCTAACTCTAACCTTAACCCTAACCTAACCCCAAGTCTAACCTTAACCCTAACTTTAACTGTAACACTAATCCATTCTCTAAACCCATGTAAATCTAACACCAATGCTAATCATAACCCTAAGCCTAACCCTAAATCTAACTACAACTCCAACCCTAATCTTAAATTTAATCCTACCTCTAACCTTAATCCTAAACCTAACCCTAAACTTAATGCTTGAAATACCCCTAAGTCTAACACCAAACTAGCTTCTTAAGTTTAAAAGAAAATAAATCTTTCTCAGTTTTATGAAGGAAACTCATTGGGCAAGTCTATGTCACAAAAGGCTTCCCACCAGAAAAATAGTCAAGGCTTCCTGCCAGAAAAATAGAGAGAAAAGCTTGATCCAAGTCTCACCCAGCAGAGCTCAGAAGGCAAGGTGTGTGCCTTGGGGAGCAAAGAGAATCTTAGAGAGAAATGGCAGGTATAATGCAACCTCACAGCAGGAGATCAGGTCTAACCAAGTTTGTAAAGGCCCAGCCTCTGCCCTCACTGCAGTGAGCTTATCTGAGCAAGCAAAGGCTCAGAACCTCCAACAGCAGTCTGTTGATTTTAAAGATCAGGAGTTTATGGGAAGAGTAATATAGTTCTTATCAGGAAGATTTAACCTAAGTACTCAAGGAAATCTAGAAATTCGTATTGGCACTGGAGTTATTCAGAGTTATGAGAAAAGGCCAAAAGCTGTAATTAAATCAGAAATTATTGAATTTCTGATAATAATTAAATAAATAATTAAATCAGAAATTGGGGTCTGCTACCTAGAAGAACTATGGAATGTTTATTAGGAAGGTCTAATCTTAATTCTAAAAGTTTTCAGATTGTTTCTAGAATTATTAATCAGGATTATAATAATGATGACATTAAAGTGATAAAGTCTGATATATCATGGTTTGTAAAGGAATACAGCTTAAGTCAATTTTTGTTGCCTTGTATTCCTAGAATGTTGGTATTTATCAAAAAACAGCACTTAAGTTTGATCTCCCTGTATTAAAACAAAGGGTCTTTAGCAGTAGGGTAGTGGGGAAACAACAGCAACCCCACATAGATTTAGAAACTGAAAGGGATGAATTTAAAGTTATTCCCTCATTCAAGAGGGATTAAGAAACCCCTGATGTCTTCTGTTAATTCCAGCATGGAGAGAATGAGAGAAGCTGCCAATGGCAGACTATGGCTAGATTGTAAAATCCTACAATGTGGAAAGCCTGAAGGGCAATACAGTTTAATTAAACATGTTAAGAGTATGATCCATTTTCAGGAAGTGGCTCACTGTCGCTGAGTGAAGTCATACTAGAAAGACAATCTGTGCATGTATTGAATGAAGGTAAATACCCATGAGGTAGAATGTACTCAGTGCTCCACACCAAAGTCTATTTTAGGGAAATCCCATGGACCTATTGAATGTGGAAGTGCCTTCATCTAGAAAAAATATCTCACCATTGATGAGAAAACTCCCACTACACAGAAACCCTTATATGTGCTCATTGTGGGAAACCCTTTATGATGGAGTAGCTCACTGATCATCTAGGAACTGTAGAGAAACCTTATGCATGAGATGACTGCAGGGAAACTTTTCTAAGGCAGAATGAGCTCACGCTTCTTCAGTGAAGTCATATGGACAGCAACCATATGTCTGTGGTTGATGTGGGAAATAATTTCTTGGAAAGAGCCCACGGTTAATCATCGAACTCTGACTGATGGAAACTACATATATGCAATTTATATGGGAAAACTTTTAACATCAAGTAGAGTCTCATGGTCTATGAATGAACTCATGCTGAACAGAACCTCCTGTAGTTGTGACAGTGGAAATGCCTTCAGTGAAAAGAATGAGCTCACTGTTCATCACCTACTCATACTGGTTAGAAGGGCCATGTATGAGGTGAATGGGGAAAACTTCTTTTGGAAAGCAAATGCCAAAACACATGGAAGGACTCTTTTATGCTGTGAATGGGGAAATGCAAAAAGTATATCAGTGTCCATGAGTGGACTCAAAGTGGCATGAACCCCATTTTCATGGTGGAAAGCTTTTATCTGGATGAAAGAATTCACTGTTCATCGACGAACTCCCACACCCAAGAAATGATATGTAATTGTTGAATGTGAGAAAGGATTCAGTTAGAAAATACATCTGAAAATCTATCTAGCAACACAAAATGGACAAAACGCTTTGTATGTATTGAGCCTGGTAAACTTTATATGAAAGGCTCTGCCTTAGAGAATATCAGAAATTACACAGAGGCATGGACGTGCTGAATGTGGTACAGTGATTACCTGGACTAAAGTGTTCATTGTTGACCATTGAACTCGTATTGGATTGAAATCCTAACTATGTGTTGTTTGTGAGAAGTCCTTCATTGGCAGGAGAGTTGTCTGGTACAAGCTCAAACTGGAGAGGAGCCCCATCAAAGTGATGAGTATATAAGGACCTTTATCAAGGAGGAGGTCCTTACTGTACACTCACAAACCTATACTAGCGTGAAACCCAGTGCATGTGTTGAATGTGGGACAAACTATATCAGACATAATGCTCTCTGAGGTCATCAGTGATCACATGAATGAAGGAATCTGAATATATGCCATGAAAATCAAAGAGGCTGCATCAAAGGAGTGACTCACTGTCCCTCAGAGAACTCCTCCTGGAGAGAAAACCAATGTACTACTGAATGTGGGGATATCTTTCTTTCTTTCTTTCTGAATGTGGAACAATGTTCAATGTTCAATGTTCAATAGTGTATTCATATGGGAGAGACACCTATGGGGAAAGTGGAAGAGCTTCTATGATAAGGAGTCTCTCAATATCCGTGAGCACACTCATACTACAGAGAAATTAGATGCATGTGTGGAATGTGGGAAATCCCTTCCTTGGAAGAATGAGTTTATTGTTCAGCAGGATCTCATACTGCAGAAAAACTCCATGCACGTGGTCACTAGTATGATCCATTTTCAGGAAGTGGCTCGCTGTCCCTCAACCAAGTCATACTAGAGAGACAATCTATGCACGTATTGAATGAGGTTAACGTCCGTGAGGCAGAATGCACTCCATGCTCCACACTCAAGTCTATTGGAGGGAAATCCTATGAACCTTGGGAACGTGAAAGTGCCTTTATCTAGAAAAAAATATCTCACTGTCCATTAGAAAACTCCCACTACAAGAAACCCTTGTATGTGCTCACTGTGGGAAACCCTTGATGATGAAGGAGCAGCTCACTGATCTTCTGGGAACACATACTGTAGAGATAACTTATGAATGTCATGGCTGTGGGAAAACTTTTATCAGGTAGAATGAGCTTGCGCTTCATCAGTGAAGTCATATAGACAGCGACCACATGTCTGTGTAGGAAATACTTTCTCTGGAAGAATGAGCCCACAGTTAATCATCGAACTCTGACTGAAGGTGTTTACTGTTCATAATTTAACTCATATTAGATTGAAACCATAAATATGTGTTGTATGGGAGATGTCCTTCATTGGGAGGGGAGCTGTCAGTATTCTGGTGCAAGCTCTTACTGGTGAGGAGCCCCATGAATGTGGTGAATGCAGAAGAGCCTTTATCAAGGAGGAGGTGCTTAATGTCCATTTGAATAACTATTCTGGAAGATATCACCCATGGACTTGTTTGTTGTGGGACAATATACATCAGACATAATGCTCTCTGAGGTCATGAGTGATCACATGAATGAAAGGAATCTGTATATATGTGGTGTAAATCAAAGAGACTTCATAAAGGAGTGGCTCACTGTCCCTCAGCAAACTACACCTGTATTAAAGCCCTTTGTGTGTGCTGAATGTGGGAAAGCCTGTCTATGGAAGAATGAGCTCACTGTTCAACAGTGTGTTCATACAGGAGAGAACACCCATGTTTGTGGTGAAAGCGGAAGAGCCTTTATGATAAGGAGTCTCTCAATGTCCTTATGCAAATTGATACCTCAGAGAGATCCCATGTATGCGTTCAGTGTGGGAAATTCTTTCCTTGGCAGAATGAATTCATTGTTCAGAAGGAACTCAAACTGCAGAAAAACTCCATGCACCTGGTCATAAGTAAGATCCATTTTCAGGAAGTGGCTCACTGTCACTCAGGAAGTCATACTAGAGCGACAATCTATGGATGTACTGAATAAGGGTAAACGTCTATGAGGCAGAATGCACTCAGTGCTCCACACTAAAGTCTATTAGAGGGAAATCCCATAAACTTTGTGATGTGGAAGTATCTTTATCTAGAAAAAATATCTCACTGTCCATTAGGAAACTCCCACTACAGAGAATCCCCGGTATATGTTCATTGTGGGAAACCCTTGATAATGAAGGAGTAGTTCACTGATCATCTGGGAACACATTCTGTAGGGATACATTACACATGTGATGACTGTGGAAAAACTTTTATCAGGCAGAATTAGCTCACGCTTCATCAGTGATGTGATATGGATAGCAACCACATGTATGTGGTCAATGTGGGAAATATTTTCTCTGGAAGAATGAACTCTGATTGACGGAAACCACATATATGTGATTTTTGGGAAAGTTTTTAACATCAAGTAAACTCCCACTGTCCATCACGCTGAACTCTTGCGGTTGAGACAGCGGAAAAGCCTTCAGCTAGAAAAATGAGCTCACTGCTCATCAGCTTTTCATACTTGCTAGAAGATCCATTTTATGAGGTGAATGTGGGAAAGTCTTTTGGACTTTTGGAAAGTAAATGTCAAAACACTTCTAAGGACTCTTGTGTGTGGTGAATGTGGAAATGCCTTTAACAGCAAAAAGTCTATCAGTGTCCAGGAACGGACTCATAATGGCATGAAACCCCATGAAAATGGGGATGGTGGAAAGTATTTATCTGGATGAAAGAACTCACTGTTCATCAGCAAACTCCTACTGGCCAGATATGATATGTAATTGTTGAATATGAGAAAGGCTTCAGTTGGCAAACATATCTGAAACTCTATCAAGCAACATATAATGGGAAAAAAATGCTGTGCATGTGTTGAATGTGGTAAAGCTTTATGTGAAAAGCATTGCCTTAGAGAATATCAGACATTTCATACCAGCATGGCCGTGCTGAATGTGGTACAGTGATTACCTGGAAGAACGTGTTCATTGCTGAAGGTTGGATTCATGTTGCATTGAAAGTCTACGTATGTGTTATATATGAGATATACTTCACTGGGAGGAATGCTATCAGTATTCTGTTGCAAGCTCATAGTGGTGAATAGCCCCATGAATGTGGTGAATGTGGAAGATCCTTTATCAGGAAAGAGGTGCTGACTATCCATACTCCAAACTATTCTGAATGGAAACCCTATGCATGTGTTGGATTTGGGACAACCTACATCATACACAATGCTCTCTGAGTTCATTAGTGATCACATGAATGAATCGCAATATATATGATGAAAATCAAAGAGGCTTCATCAAGGAGTGGCTAACTGTCCCTCTGCAAATTCCTCCTGGAGAGAAACCCTATATATTTGCTGAATGTGGGAAAGCCTTTCTATGGAATAATAATCCCACTGTTGAACAGCATATTCATATGGAAGAGAACTCCCATATTGGTGGTGAAAGTGGAAGAGCCTCTACGATAAGGAGTCTGTTGATGTCTTTCAGCGAACTCATATTGCAGAGAAGTCTGATGTATGTGTTGAATGTGGGAAATCCCTTCCTTGGAAGAATGAGTTCATTGTTCAGCAGGATTTCATACTGCAGAAAAACACTATGCACGTGGTCACTCATATAATCCATTTTCAGGAAGTGGCTTACTGTCCCTCAGTGAAGTCAGACTAGAGAGATAATGTATGCATGTATTTAATGAGGGTAAACATCTGTCAGGTAGAATGCACTCAGTGCTCCACACCAAAGTCTATTGGAGGGAAATACCATGGACCTAGTGAATGTGGAAGTGCCTTTATGTAGATAAAATATATCACTGTCCATCCAAAAACTCCCACTACAGAGAAACCCTTGTATGTGTTCTTTGTGGGAAAACCTTTAGGATGGAGTAGCTCACTGATCATCTGTGAAGATATACTGTTGAGAAAACTTATACATGAGATGACTGGGAAATCTTTTATGTCTGTGGTTAATGTGTGAAATACTTTCTCTGGAATATTGAGCTCACAGTTAATCATTGAACTCTGACTGGCAGAAACTACATTTATGTGATTTATGTGGGAAAGCTTTTAACATCAAGTAGAATCCCACTGTCCATGAATATACTCACGCTGAACAGAACCTCCTGCAGTTAAGAGAGTGGAAAAGCCTTCACCTGGAAGAATGAGCTCATTGTTCATCAGCTACTCATACTGGTTAGAAGCACCATGTATGAGTGGGATGTGGGAAAGGCTTCTTTTGGAAAGCAAATGTCAAAAACACTTGGAAAGGCTCTTTTATGCAGTGAATGTTGAAATGTCTTTAACAGCAAAAAGTGTATCGGTGTCCATGAATGGACACATAGTGGCGTGAAATCTTGTGAAAATGGGGATGGTGGAAAGCCTTTATCTGGATGAAAGAATTCACTGTTCATCGACAAATTCCCACTGGCAAGAAATTATATGTAATTGTTGAATATGAGAAAGGCTTCAGTTGGAAAACACTTCTGAAAACTTATCTAGCAACACATAATGGACAAAAAAGGTTAGCATGTGTTGAGCATGGTAAAGCTGTATGTGAAAATCACTGCCTTAGAGAATATCAGAAATTACAGAGGCATGGATGTGCTTACTGTTGTACAGTGATCACCATGAACAAAGTGCTCACTGTTGACCATTGAACTCATATTAGATTGAAAGTACAGGAGAAATCCTTCTTTGGCAGGAAAGCTGTCTGTATTCGAGTGCAAGCACATACTGGTGAGAGGCCCTATCAAAGTGGTGAGTATAGAAGGGCCTTTATCAAGGAGGGGGAGTTTACTATCCTCTCACAAATCTATCCTGGAGAGAAAACCTATGCATGTGTTGAATGCACAACAGTTTCATCAGACATAATGCTCTCTGAGGTCAGCAATAATGACATGGATGAAAGAATCCCATTATATGTGGTTAAAATCAAAGAGGATTAATCATGGAGCGGCTCACTGTCCTTCAGTAAACTCTTCCTGGAGAGAAACCCTATGTATGTGTTGAAAGTGGGAAAGCCTTCGTATGGAAGAATGAGCTCGCTCTTCAAGAGAGTATTCATATGGGAAAGAACACCCATATTTGTGGCCAAAGTGCAACAGCCTTCATGATTTGGAGTCTCTCAATGTCCTTGAATGAACTCATACTACAGAGAAATCTCATGTATGCATGGAATGTGGGAAATCCTTTGTTTGAACAAAGGAGTTAATTGTTCAGCAGGATCCCATACTACCTAAGAACTCCATGTAGGCTGAGCCTGGTGTAGTGGTTGTGTGCAGGACTGCAGCCCACAGGGTTGAAGGTTCAAATCCAGCAGCAGTTCTCCAGAAGCAAGGCTGGGCTTCCTACTGCCACCAGGGCAGTGATGCCACAAAAAAAAGAAAAATTCCATTCACATGGTCATTATTAACATCCATTTTTTGGAAGTGGATCACTGTCCCTCAGCGAAGTCATACTAGAGAGACAATCTATGCATGAATTGAATGGGGGTAAACATCCGTGACGAAGAATGCACTCAATGCTCCACAACGTCTATTGGAAGGAAATCCCATGAACCTTGTGAATGAGAAAGTGCCTTTCTCTAGAAAAAAAAATCACGGTCCATCAGAAAACTCCAACTATAGAAAAACTCTTTTATGTGCTCATTGTGGGAAACACTTGATGATTAAGGGATCATCTGGGAACACATACTGTACAGAAATTTTATGTATGAGATGATTGTGGGAAAACTTTTATAAGGCAGAATGAGCTCATGCTTCAACTGTGAAGTCATAGGGATAGCAACCGCATGTCTGTGGTTAATGTGTGAAATACTTTCTCTGGAAGAATGAGCCAAGGATGAGACTTTAATTACCTAACCTACATATGCAAAACAAGCACTCAATATAATTTAAATCTGGGTTTCTCTGACACACTATTATTCAGCAGAGCTACTACATTACCACTCTACTCAACCCATAAGCTATTGACAAGAAAGTCCTTTCAAATGCACTATGTGTGGAATCTTTGTGTGTGTGTGTGTGTGTGTGTGGCGATTTGCCTACGTTAGGAGGCCCCAGGACTTGCCTAGTCTCCTATGACATGGGAATTAAAACTAAAACACTCAAGTGTTGTGTTCGATCCTGTGGAGGCAATTCTGACTCAATCAGACCAAATGTTGCAAATGTTTTCATTTTAATAAGATGTCATATTAAACAAACACAAGGATGTTAGGAATGGCCCAGCGGGAAAGTCGATGTAGCAGCTAGTCTTCCAGAATCCAAAGTCCTTCTTAATGTGACAGAGAAGATCCAACTTGGATGTAATAAAGTGTCCAAAGAACACAGCCTCTAATAAGCAAAGGTACAATTGTATGTCGATGATATAAAAGGTTATAAAAAATCATAGTTAATAAGAAAGATAATAAAAGTTAAACACATTTTATGGTATCATGATCAGCTCAAACCCCTCTTGGTGGTCCATGTGGATATGGGAAAAGAGTATATGTTCAATTCCAGTTTATATGCATTTAGGGGACATGCAAGCCCCTCAATTTACAGGTAACCACATATATAACAAAGGGCTGCACAATAGGCATACAGATGAAAGGAAGGTGATGCACTAGAGGTGTACAAGCAATAGGAAGGTGAGACACTAGTGGTACACATGTGACAAGATGGGCGCATCCTAGATTCAAGATAGAAGCCTAACTTTGGTCCTTCTTGGGTTGGCTAGAGTCCGTCGCTGAGTTCTCCTTCAGGGAAACAAATCACTATGCTTATCAGTGGGGAGTGGGCTCACCCAAGAATGAGGCAGACAAAAGGGTCTGATACTCTCAGGGAGATAACATCCATGGAGCTGACATTAGAGTGTACAGTCATTTACCACGTTTCAAGCAATGCCTTAGGTTTGGCATATAATATAGGGGGTGGGGTGGGCGACAGCCTGGGGGAAAACCTTTCTATAACACAAAATAAACGTCTTGTGTTAGTCTGGGTCAACTCAGGGAACGAATCCAGAGACATTCATATGTGTATAATAGAGAATCATATATTAAGAAAATATCCCAGCCCTGTCAGGATCAAGTCCATAATTTTGATATTAGCCCATGTCCAATACCAGTCTGTAAAGTCCTCTGCAGACACACAACAAATACAATGGCCTTGAAGGTAGGAAGGCCACAGACCAGTTGGTAGAAAGTCTTGTGGATCCAGTGGTGTTGAAAGTATCTCAACATTGGCATGGGTTTCCACATGGCTCCTCCAGCTGAAGGGTTCCAAGTAGCTCATCAGCAAGACAAAGCAACTAGAGAGTGTGTATCCTATCTCCAGGAATGAAGACAGAAGTTCCCAGAATCCTCAGGGAAGACTGTGCACTCAGAGGCACGATTGGCTATCAACTAATGAAGAGCCTTGACTCTATTCCTATAGCCCACTTAATAAGTCGATATGAAATTATGTAACTACCACAGGTCTCCCACAGAAACTGACAACACGATCTTTTGTATCTTGCCCCAGAGTCCTCAGGTTGCAGGTCCACAAAGACATGCACACTAATACATATGAATTTGACGTGATATATTTTAATGAGAAAAAATTTTTCAAATGTCAATAACACCTCATATATATAAAAAAACCTTATACCCAGTGTTCACCAGAATAGAATTAAAGGCAAAATAAGGTTTAGAATTGCTAAATAACTAAAATGATGAAAAGACATTATCATTTACAGAGATAACTAATCTCTAAGAACTAAGTCTAAGTAGAGATACCAAAATTTTAGGATGAGAGAGACCAAACAAATTGAAAACACAATAAAAGCAGGATCTTAGATGAGGAGTCAAGAATCCTGAATATTCCTTGTGGGACCAGAAAAGCTTGACCCCTTATCTACTTATCTACTATTGGACAGTGACACTGCTACATGGCCACATATATATTTATCCTGGTGCCACGAATGTAAAACTTATTTCGGACTTGGTAGAAAAGTGAAATTCACATGGCTCATTTCTCAGTGACCCTTGGTTCAGAATCACATGAACAAGCCTTTTTTGATACCAGAAACACTTATTTGGCATGCTATCAGAAACTGTGGCTTCTAGGAATAGAAGTCACATCTTTTACATACAAAATGAGAAATAATATTTACTTCTTGAAAAAAAACCCACTCTGTGTCTTGGGTTTCACATCAGGCTAATTGGTGTCACTAGCACTTTGGATTTGCTCTAGTTATGATTGCTGTAAACAATTTCATCACTTGAATATGAATGGGATTCTTCTGGTACCACTAAAAGGTTAAGTTTTGGTTGCTTCAAGAAGATACATGTGTTATTTCAGCACAAATTGCAGTGAAATAATGCTGATGGGATCACAGAATTTCAAAGTCCCTTAAAAGTATTTTGACACTGCCTCATGTTATAAATCCACATACCATATGACAGCCCTATCCTTCTAAGCACTTAAGAACATTTTTATTACAAATGTTAGAAAATAATTAAACACTTTAAAATTTGTAAAACATTCTAAAATTCTTATATCTATGATAAACTAATATTTCTATATAAATAGAAAGTAACTTAAGATTTATGTGTTATGTATAGTAGTCATCAGATGAGAAAATTGAGTAGAAATTAAAATCCTAGTACACTATTAAGGGTGATATAGATACTACATAATTCCTTACACATTTTTTGCATGGTAGATTTCATATGCACAGAGAAGTTTCAGGAGTTACTAAATCTGTTACAACATTCCTTAAATTCATAAGTCTTCCCTCCACTGTGAATTCTGATACTTTTACTTAGCTGTAAGGAGTGTCTAAATTAGTTTACATTCTGTACATTCATAAGTTCTCGCCACATCCTGATTTCTCTTATGTTGAGTGAGATTTGACAATTGAGTAAATGCTTTTCCACATTCTTCACATTCAATAAGATCTCTCTCTACTGTGAATTCTCCTATGACGATTTAGGTTTGAGGATCGATTAAATGCTTTTCCACATTCCTCACATTCATAATGCCTCTCCCCACTGTGAAGTCTCATATGTTGCTTGAGGACTGAGGATTGAGTAAATGTTTTCTCACATTGATTACATTCATAAGGCCTCTCTCTCATGTGAACTTTCATATGTTGAGTGAGGTATGAGTATGCAGTAAAAGTCCTTTCACATTCCTTACATTGATATGGTCTCTCTCCACTGTGAATTTTTCTATGTCGATTGAAATTTGAGGATCGAGTAAATGCTTTTCCACATTCTTCACATTCATAAGGTCTCTCTCTATTGTGACTTCTCCTATGTCGAATGAGATTTGAAGATTGATTAAATGATTTTCCACATTCCTCACATTCATAAGGTGTCTCTCTACTGTGAATTCTCATATGCCGAGTAAGATTTGAAGATTGATTAAATGATTTTCCACATTCCTCACATTCAAAAGGTCTATCTCTACTATGAATTCTCATATGTGCAACGAGGATTGTGGATTGAATAAAAGTTCTTTTACATATCTTACATTCATAGGGCCTCTCTCCACCATGAATTCTCATATGCATTTTGAGGTGTGAAGATGTAGTAAAAGTTCTCTCACAGTGTGTACATTTATGGGCCCTCTTTCCACTGTGAATTTTCATATGCTGTTTGAAGTTAGAAGAGTCCAAAAAAGTTTTCTTACATTCCTTACATTCACAGAGCCTCTCTTCTCTGTGAATTCTCATATGTTCAATGAGGTATAGGTCTTGAGTAAAAACCTTCCCACAGTGTTTACAAACATGTAACTTAGTTCCTTTGGATATTTCCATATTATTTGTGAGTGTTGAAG
This sequence comes from Nesogale talazaci, assembly GCA_004026705.1. Lineage (NCBI taxonomy): Eukaryota > Metazoa > Chordata > Mammalia > Afrosoricida > Tenrecidae > Nesogale > Nesogale talazaci. The sequence goes on along the minus strand of PVJH01006522.1, from coordinate 51,837 downwards.
GAGCACATAAAAGTTTACCACATTTTTTATATGCATAGCATTTGTTTCCTGTTAGAAATTCTACTGAAGTTTTCATATTATTTTTTCCAAACTTCCTAAATTGGTCAGCATCGCATTGAGTGTGAAACTGCTCAATATGTTCTAGTGAAGACGGATTCTTGGGTGATTTTCTAGGCTTAAAACATTTCCTGGGATATAAGGCTCCTAGTCTTTTTAATGGAGGAGGAACTGAAATTGGGCTGGACATCTTCACAGAAGAATTTTCCTTATACTCTTCGCTGGATGTCACTGGTAAATATCTTCTGTTAAAAAAATCAGTTAAAAATAAGGTTTTTAAAAATCATTTCATCGCTACCACTTAGTGCAAACATTCTATTTTCCTGCTCAATTTTCTAACAAATTGTAAATTTAAAATTCTGAGTGTGATGTCACCAGGTTGATAAAGTTTGGAGACATTCTATAACTAGATAAAAGAAAATGTGCCCAATATTCAAAATATTCTTAAAACTCTAACATGGCAATATTGTTATCATTTATTATTACAGATATATTCACATATATAGATATGCAACAACATGTTGATACTCTAATCAAGGTAAGTGTTGACAATTTGAATTGAGTGGCATATCTTGAGCCATAATTTGCTTAAACGGAATGCTACAGATAGAATATACATGTAACTACAAAACAATATTATGTATTACACATATACTTATATATTTTATTCAAATATAAATATAGATATGGATACAAACCGGGATAGCATCATTCTACTCATAGTGACCCTACAAGATAAAATAAAAGTATCTTTTTTGTTTTGTTTTGTTTTGTTTTTTTGGGGGGCATCACTGCCCTCTGGTGGTCGTGGTCACTACCCAGTGCTGCTCCTGAGAGCCACTGCTGGATTTGAATCGCCAAGTCCGCAGGCCGCAGTCCTGCACTCAACCACTTACTCCACCAGGGCTCAGCTCCCAAAAGTATCTTTTTTAAGACTGGTATATTTCTCACAAGGTATGGCTGAGTTGGTAAAACCAATTTGCTTATAGTTAGCAGGCACAATCTTAATATGATTCACCACCAGGATTATGTTTCTATGTGTACATACGCATAATATACAAACATAAATTTATGTTCATCTACAAGCAAGTGGTTGGGCATCTAAATGTTTGTGAGAAAATTCTATTTTTTCATGACTTTTTTGATGGCTCAACTATATGTCTCAAAATTCCCTATGATTCTGTCAGTTCTGACTAATATCTACCTTATCTTAGAAATGCCCCTGTTGTTTTTGGCGACTGTAACTCTTCAAAAAAGTTATTCTTCAAAGGAAAAGCAGGAATGACTACTGACCTTTTAGTTAGCAGGCCAATGAGCAACCAGTACACCAAATCAATTAAGCATTGGGTTGCTAAATGATGCTGCTGCCAAAAAAAAAAAACAAACCCAAACTGTCCTCCAGGAATAAGATTAGGTAATATACTTCCATAAAGGTTAACATCCTCGGGCTGAGCCTCAGCGGTGTAGTGATTGTGCGCAGGACTGCGGCCCACTGGGATGGAAGTTCAATTCTAGCAGTGGGGCTGGGTCTCCTACTCCCACCACCAGAGAGCAGTGATTGCCCCCCCCCAAAAAAAAGGTTAACATCCTCAAAAAAAAATCCTATGTAGCACTTCACTGTGTACTACTTTTTCACTATGATTTCAAATGGACAAAAGAGCAGTGGGTGAATATGTGTAGATCCTGTGTTGATTGTGCATGAAGTTGATGTACATAGCAAAAGATATTTACACACACATATATACAGATATACACATATATAACATGTTTTACATATGCAATATATCTCCATATACATGGAAAGATGTATCATTATTATATAAGACAATTTTGGCTCATAATGACTTATCTGTAAGAAGATGACAACATTAGTTTTTACCCAATTACTTGAAGGTTCTGAAAGGACACATTCTGTGTTACTAGTCAAGTCCTTAATCATCAATACCACATGTACTTGAAATGCCAAAATACTTGCTACAGTCTTGTTCCTTATTACATTATACTCATTATATTACAGTACTCATTCTGAGTACTTTTTAAAATAGATGCACTTCAAACCCTGTCCTGGAGCACTTCTCTCTAGTAAGTAAATTACACTTACCTTAAAAGTTGGTGCTGGTTGTTATCCTGCATTATATGGCCAAGAAACTCACAGATTTCTTGTAATATGGAAGCACTGGTATCATTTTTCAAGAATCTTACTACTATATCTTCAGTGGGTAGTTTTTCTTCATCATTGACATTTGAGAAATAGGAACAGTTATGTAAGTTCAAATTCACAGTATGAGACAACAAAATAAAGCATTAAACAGCAACAGTGGGAGATGTTAGGTAAGAAATATTTTGTTGTTTCAATGTTTGTTTTTTTTTGGCAATCACTGCCCTCTGGTGGTTGTGGGAGCTACCCAGCACTGCTCCTGAGAGCCGCTGCTGGATTTGAACCACCAAGTCCGCAGGCCGCTGTCCTGTATTTAACCACTTACGACTGGGCCTCAGCCTGGTTCAATGTTTTTTGGGGGGCATCACTGCCTCTGGTGGTCGTGGACACTACCCAGCGCTGCTCCTGAGAGCCACTGCTGGATTTGAACCGCCAAGCCCGTGTGCCGCAGTCCCGCACTCAACCACTTACGCCACCAGGGCTCAGCCTGTTTCAATGTTTTTACAGGTAGATTCTTCCTTTAAGATTAACAAGAACAGTAATGCATATAGCTTATAATTACAAGATCAAATTTAAAAAGCAATGAACATAAGAAGATGTGACATTGATGATGAAAAGGATATTTTTTCCTTCATGAACATAGGTGCTATTGTTACAGCTTTAAAGTAAAACACTTTACAGGCATTTGTACAAAATTTTCTTAGCCAAATGAGACTTTTTCAAACTAATGCAATTTCTTCCATGAAGAACATTTCAATACTTTCTGGACACAGTGGGAATGAATGAATATTCTGCACTTTCATAGGCTAGCATTCTGACTTAGAAAACATAACCCATCAATCTGCTGCCTACAGAAGACACTTCTCAAGTTTATAGACAACAGGCTGGGAATCAAAGGCTGGAGAAAAATATACTAAGCAAGTAGCTACTGAAAAAAAAAAAGCAAGGGTTGCAATCCTAATCTCAGACAAAATCAATCTCAAAGTGCAAATCATAACAAGAAGAGGTATTATATAATGTTTAAAGGAACAGTAGATCAAGAACAAGTAAGCAATATAAATATATCTGGGCCCAACAAATGATCTGCAAAATTCACATATCTAACTCTCCAAAAGATGAAAAAAGAAATCACAAGCTCAACAATCATAGCAGTTGACTTTAATACATCAGTCTCTGAAAAAGATCACAACAAATAAAGTTAACAAGGGGGCTACAGATCTAAGGGAACTAAGTCAAGCACAAAAGCACAAGTACAATATGAGTTCACTGAGGTAAGCTTAAAAAAATGGAGCACATGGAGAAAGTCACGAATCCAGGTATACATATGGCAGCCACCTAAAGAGGAGGAGAAAAGAAAGAGAAAAAACAGACAATGTATAGAGGAGAGCAGGGCACTAACCCACCTAAGGGGAGGGTATTTCTTACATCTCCACAGGACAGGGAGAGAGAAAACAGGCTTCAATCCAGTGAGTCAAGACATGAATACAACATGTCAGCATGTAGCAGGGAACCAATAAAGATGTTTTTAGGGCTGGCCCCAATATTCAACTAAGTGAACCCCCGCCCTGTTCCCAGAAGAATACAATTCGGAAAAGAGCACTGAATCTACAGCTCCAGGAGAGGGTCACATCTGATCAAAGCACATAGGAGCAAATGAAGAGCGAAGGAAAGTGAGTAGAACACATCCTGGCTTATTATTGTCTTTGAATGTCTATCTAGAAAAGATAGGTGGGATAAGCAATTCAGAGGAGAAAACAACTAGACCAATGGTTCCAGGGGAACAAGGGAGAAGGGGAGGTGGATGAAAGGAAAGGTTGTGTCAACCAACCCAGAGACAAGGGAACAGCAAGTGATCTAAAATCAATGGAGCGAAGGGCATAAGATGCCTGGTGGGACTTAATCAAGGGCAATGTAACTGAGAGGAATTACTGAAATCTGAATGAAGGGTGAACATGATGTGGAGCAAGAGAAAAGTAAAAGGAAATAGAGAAAAGAACTAGGTAGCAAAGAAGACGTATTGAGATCTAAATATAGGCATGTATATATGTAAATATATTTATATAATGATAGGAAAATAGATCTATATATTATATTTAAATATTAAGTACTAAGGTAGTGGATGGACATTGGGCCTCGAATCAAGTGCTCCCTCAACACAAGAATACTTTGTTTTAATAATCTGGCATTCTGAGATGCTCACCTTCCTGACGTGATCACTGAAGCCAAAATGGGTACATAAGCAAATGATGTAAGGAAAGCTGATGATGCCTGGCTATCAAAAGACACAATGTCAGGAGTCTTAAAAGCTTGAAGATAACCAAGTGGCTGAGAAGCAACAAAGCCCACATGGAGGAAGCACAGTAGCCTGTGTGATCATGAGTGTCAATAGAATCAGGTATTAGACTTCAAAGACCCAGGAAAAAAAATCTTATCATTGTGAAGGTGGGTGGGGGGGAACCCAGAGTGGAGACCCAAAGCCCACCTGTAGATAATTGGGTATTCCCTTACAGAAGGATCACAAAGAAGAGCTGAGTCCCTTAGAGTCCTGTATAGCTTCATTGAAACATACAACTTTCTTCTAGTTTTTTAATGCTCCCCTGCCCCCACAATTGATGACCTCAACTCTACTTTACAAATCTGACTATACCTGAGCATGTACATTGATATAGATAAGAATTTGTAACACAGGGAATCCAGGGCAGATAACCTCCTCAGGAACAATAATGAGAATAGAGATACGAGGAGGAGAAGGGGAACGTGAGAGGGGAAAATTATACACACACACACACACACACACACACACATATCCCCTTTGGAGGGGGATGGACAACAAAAAAGCAGGTAAAGGGAGACAGCAGTTGGTATAAGAAGTGGGGGGGCATCAATAAATTATCATGGGTTCATTAGGGAGGGAGGATGTGCTTGGAGGGGGAACGAGGAGCTGATATCAAAGGCTCCAGTAGAAAGAAAATATTTTGAAAATGAAGATGGTAACATATGTACAAATGTGCTGGGCACAATGGATTTATCTATGGGTGGTAAGAGCTGAAAGAGCCCCCAATAAAAAGATTTTTAAAAATCTGCACTTTCCCCAGGCATTTCTCTGGCGACACTAAGAGAACAAATTGAGTCTTACCACATTTTTTTGAAACTGATTTGATACTTTGATTTTCAAGATCTCTAGAAATAAACAGGTGTGGATTATTTACGAAATCACACTATTTTGTCAAATATTTAATCAACAAACTAAAGTACTGGTGTCATAGGTGGTACAGATGGCCACAAAAAAACAAAAAACAAAGCAATATTAACAGTTTGATACTAACACCCTGCTCTGTTGAAGAATGATGATGTGTTGAGTATCTTTTAACCACAGGGGCTTTTCTGGCACTATATCAGACAATATTCCATTGTGATTCATATATTTGTAAATACTCCAGAATTGGAATACCTGTTTCTTATTACTAATCTAATCACTAGTAATTTGGAAGTTTCACAGACACCTGTTCACCACAGGTAATGGAAGTAGTAATTGAAATACTTGCTGGGTAGCTTTCAAAATAACTACATACAAATTTTGACAGTGACAAAATGACAGAGTAGTAGCAGATGGTAATATGCATAAATTTTTGACTGTTATAAACTGAGATTATAATTTTTCCAGAAAGTTAACATAATTGTCTCATTTAGCCAGGCATTCCCATCCCTTAGCCCAGTGACTGGGAAAACACTGTGTGTATTTGGTCAATAATGAATTAATTTGAAATAATAAAGTTATTCATACCTACTGCAGCTAGGTTTCTGAAGGTTTCCACCATCACCTCTCTGTAAAGTTGTTTCTGAGAAACATCCAACAATGCCCATTCTTCTGGGGTAAAATCCACAGCCACATCCTGAACAGTCACTGAATCCTGAAATAGCCCCCATAATCTTTGTCATCAGAAAGACCAAGCATTCAAATACATGTGAAAAGGACCTTTCATTTCATATGAATTTGACACATAGTTGTATTTTCTATAAGGTCTAACTTTGGGTTTGGCTAAATCTCCTTCTCTAACGATTTACATTCACTTCTCCAATATGATGATATAAGAATCTTGTCACTTCCCACTTGGACTTTTCAATTGCCACCTACTCCTTAAGAGTTTATGATGTTCAGAAACTCTACCACAAACACAACATTCCACATAACCTCTTCTCTCTGTGTGTAGGGTATGTGTATGTGTGCATTTGTGGAGAGGAGATGACACCTTCCATTGCAACAATGAAAATATATATTTTATAAAAGGGGACATTCATATATTAACAATGAAGGAATACTGAAAGATTGGCAACTTGCTTCCTTGTTGCCTGCCATCAACTATTTCACAAGATAGTGTATCTGAACAAAGTGAACATATAACTCAAATATGATGTGAAGTACTAGAGGTAAACAAGACTTCATTAATTGACCAAATAATAATGTTTAAACAAACACATGCAAAACTGGAAATGGTCTATAATTCCAAATTTGGAAAACAAATACTTGTTCACAGACCGGTGGATAATCATATTGATGTGCAAAAAAGATATAAAGAATGTTATAATTTTCAAATAATATTATGACACAAATGTAAAATTCTGCTGAAAACAATTCAAAAAACAGTGCAATTCTAGATAAACACAACGTCTAGAAATTCAAGATATTTGGAAAAGATCTTCTGGAATGAGAACTTCTGAAATATGTGTGTTATCAGATGGTTGTTGCATAAGATGCAGGAAGATAATACAATAAAAATGTTGGGTCTATTATTGTGTGTATAGAAATCTTTACAGGAGAATAAAAAGGAAAGCTATTCAAACAGACCAACAAGGTGTTGTGCAATTTAAAAATCAAAGCAAAGATACTGTACATATTCAACCTGTTTTTTAAAATAAATAAAATCTGAAAACGTAGACGTGGAGAACATGGTATCAAGATGAGAGGCAGTCACATTAATAACCTGTGATGTACAAAGATAATTCTTTATTGATAAAAGTGAAGAGAATATGAAGAAATCACTAATGAAGATCAAAGATTATAGCATTACTGATTATAACATAGCAAAAAGAAAATAAAAGCCTCACATCTAAATTAACAATCAAAAGCCTAAGAGTTTGTGCATAATTTGAAATCAGGATTAATATTTTACTAGTCAATATTCTGTAACTTGTAAACAGTTGTCAAGAAATCAAAACACATTTTATAGTAAAGAGTCTGGAAAAATCCTATGTAAAGTGCTGAAATCAAAGATGTCACTTTGGGACTAAGTAGAACTTGGCTCAAACCCTCATATTTTCATCATCCTATATGCATTTTTGTGATATTGTTGCAGAAATTGAATATGCTGTGGATAGCAAGAAGAATAAACTCATCTACCTCAGAAAAAGGCGCAGGAGTGGCACATTTGGCTGCTAACTTCTAAGCCAGTGGTTTGAAACATCCAGCCACTTCACAGGTGAAGGATGGGTCTTTCTACTCCCAAACATAGTTATAGCATAAAATATTCATAGGGAAAGTTCTACCTCTCTTTTAAGGCTGCCAGTAGTTAGATTCGCTTTTCTGGCAGTGTTTGCATTTTTTGCTTTAATTTCTGGTCTCTTAGAAGTACAGGCCCAATGCTATCAAATGGTGAAATATCATTTCCCACACATGGGGCATGTTACAGGAATGGAATCGTCCAGAGCAAAGGACATGATTGGTTAAAAAAAGAAAAGAACCCCTTCAATGGTTGTATTTTAACAATAAGACCATAATGAGATCGATTATGTTAGATAGTGAAGATAGTGCAAAGACAGGGAACAATTTTCTTCTCTTGTACAAAGAGTCCTTATCATTGAGGAATATGTCCAGGACCAACCTTCATAATCAATCAATAAAAATAATGAATAGGGAAGTCTCACCTATTGAACAACTGACATACTGTCATTAGACTAATTCTTTTCATGAGGTCATGAACTGAGCCCATAAAAATGTAAAATCTTTATCTACCATTTTTAGAACATTCTAGAATGTTTCAGTTGAAAAAATAGTAATTTATAAATTTTCTAGAGTTCAAGAAGGAGAAAGGGTGGGAGAGGGAGGAAAAAATGAGAAGCTGAAACTAAGGGCTCAAGTAGAAAATGATAATGGCAACATAAGAGTTATACGAGTCCCTAATAAAATGATCTTTTAAAAAAGAAAATGTTTCAATGCCTGAAGGGAATAAAGATAAAAATAGTGATGGACCAAGGGTGGCCCTTGATAACTCATGTCCTCTGCTAGAACTTCAGATCCAGACTCTGCTCAGGAAGTTCTGCTGCCCATCACAATGAACCATGATCTAAATTTGGATGTTGACACCTTACGTAATCAGGGCCAAGTCAAATAAGGAAGTTCATCACAATAATCCAATGCTTGAAACCATGTATGTATTTGATAGCAATAGAATGCTTCACAAATCTTAGTTCCTTGTACCCTGCCAGTGCTATGCCTTATTTTATGGAGAAACCTCAGGTCTTGGGGCATAGTATTCCAACAATTCCTATATAACCTTACTTTGTATAAGCAAATACCCTAGATCTCTGTAGTACTCACCATTTTGTAGTTCAAGTTTCTTGATGTCAAATCAATGTTCTCTCTAAATAAAAGCAGCTAGGAAATTTGGAGTCAGGTGAATGAATATGATTCACAGAGTAGTCAGAAGTTGAAATCCTTCCTTGTGATGCATCAAAGAGAAAGACAGTAGTACCAGGTTTCTAGCTTCCTAGACTGGATTATGATTCTCTTTGGCAAATCTCTGTCCTGAAACATAATTGGAGACAGTGTTAAGAAAGGCATGTCAGGTTCGTGGCCTGTACCTCTTGCCCTAAATAGTGACCACACATGCCCCGCCTGGGATCAAAATCATGCTCTAATCTGAGGATGTTTGCATTAAACACAGAGCTCATTCTGTCTTTACAGAGCAATTTTACTAACTTCTCAAATATCATAATCAACTCTGGATTCAAATTCTATATATAATATTTATTTTTAGATTAAAGTGGAATATTTTAAGACCTCAAAATTCCCAAGCTTGATTGATGGTAACGATCATCTTTTCACCAGAAATATAAATGATGAAAGGAATATTATGTGAAAATGTTTTTTACCAACCTGTATTGCACCTCACACCATAACCCTTGACGTATCTGGCTAAAGTGATCAAGTTGAATCATGCTTACATATGCCATGCCAACTCATGCTGAGCTTTTCATCAATTTCAATCTGCTTCAATCCCCTTGATTCCTGTGTATTCTTTACAATGTCTATTGTGTGTGAAGAAATGCCCATGATTGGGTAGCTCAACTATGCACAAGAGTGTGCTAACTAGAGAAACTTGTTGTAGAGTAGACAAGAGAAAGAGGGGCAGCGACAGGACACCCTAAAAGTATTTAGGACAAGACAGAGATATCCTAAGCAAGAAAACAAGCCAGGGGAATCCTTATTTGCTATTTTCTTTAGCTCTTGAGTTTATGAATGTCCAGTTTTAAAGCCTTTGTGAAAGCAAGGGGTAAGTAAATGGGTGATGCCAAGAACCAAGGTTAGGGCGAAGGCTTAAAAGTACATGAGCTGGTGAAGGTGCCTGGCACAGTATGTTTATTTATGTATTGTGAAAAATGATGTATGAGCCCCTTATAAAATGATTTAATAAAAAAATAAGTACATGAGCTGAGCTCTGGTAGCACAGTAGCTATGTGCGGGACTGTGGCCCACAGGGTTGATGGTTCAAATCCAACAGCAGCTCTCCAGGAGCAAGGCTGGGCTTCCTACTACCACCAGGGCAGTGATGTGGGAAAAAAAGTACATGAGATAGATCAAGGAAAGAGATGACTCATTATCCATTCTGTCATCTTGGTCTAGAGCACGTTTTCAAGCTCTCTAGTAATGCTGGCAGATGGCAAACAATACAAACTGTGGGACAGGGCTTATTGGTTTGAGTTCTAGAATGTCTCATCACAGTCTTGGACTTCTGGGGGAGAAGAGTGCCTAGGGTTCTATCAGGAATTAGTTTGGCAGGAAAACAAAATGAATGTGGTGGGAAGAGGTTTTGCAGTGATAAAGTAGAGAGGAATTAGCCTGAGTAGATATTTGGATATCATTGATACTGCCCTCAGGATGTTTCTGAAGGCAGGGATGTGTAAGGCTGCAGTTATAGGGTGAGAGATGTACGTTAGTGCTCCTCTAAAACTAATCGGCATGTCAGGCTACAAGAGAAAAACATAATTTGTTTTAGACTCTCTCATGCCCAGTCATCAAGCATATCTTGAATATCAGGCTCACCATTCCACCAGGACTTCAGGACAAACTTCAACTCAGGGACCTTAATTGGTTGTTTGCAAAACAAGGTTGGTTTCCAGAACCCTCCTTGAGTAAAACTTTTAATATAAGCATGACTAAGTTTTAACTCCTTCCAGAAAACTGTTATCTTATGCAAATAATGCAAAACAACAGAATGGTGATGGTAAAAGTCAAGAGATCAATCAATACATTGTATTGGATAAAAATTTGTTTTATTAGACTTTAGAGTGTTGAAGAGCAAGGAGCTTACTTTGAGGACTGGGTTCACCTACCCCAAAGCAAGGTATTATCGATTGTCTCATATGTATGTGGAATTTGAACACTGAATAAGAAAGGCTGAAAAAGAAAGATTTGTTTAGTCTGTAGTACTGGCCAAGAAGAGTGAGATAACATTGGTGGGTACCAAAACACAACCAAGTCTGTATTTGAAGAAGTAAAGTCAGAGTGCTAGAGATAAAGATATTCAGAGTACATACTACATACATAACACAAAGCTATGACAAAATTGCCAACAGAATTCCTGCCCCTCATTGATTTACACCGTTCTCCTAGGGTGAGCTGAAGGAAATTCTCTAAGATTCACCCAGCATGTCTTATTGCAGAGTATTTCTCAGAGTTGGACTCTAGTGTGAGGGCACTACAGTTACTCAGTTATGTGAACTATTTGTCTGTCAAAATCAGTGTAAATCATTTATCCCTCGACACTGAGGGGTGTCTACAAGACCAGAGGACTTAGCCATGCAAGTGATCTATGATAGTTGAATGGGTTTCATGACAATCAATTGAGTCAAAATTAGATTCCATGAGAAACTATAGGTTAACTTTTAAGAAAGATTAAAGCTGGAGATTCTGGCACCTAAAAGTATTCAAACAGTATGAATAAACACTTTACTGTGTGTTGTTTAAGTTCAAGTAATTGGGTGCAAGCATAACAATGGCTGTGAGAGAAGACTAACACTTTCTATTAGACCAGTAATAACCTGATACCAATATCAGGTAATGATACTTCAAGAAAACTGTAGACCAATATTAACATTGGATCTGACATACAAAATTCTTTGGAGTATTGGGAACGGAATCAGACAACACAAACATTGTATATGACAATTAATTGGAATCTGTCTGAGATAGTTAAGGTTTATTGTGTCAACCTGACTGAAAAACACATATGGGATTAATTGAAGAGTAGAGATAAATGGATCCATGAGCCTCACCTTTCTAGTTCTTTTGTTGCTTGCTCTCTGATGGTTGCCTTAATCAGTTCTCTGACTCAGCTGGTAAAGCTCACTTCCTGTGAGATATCCTTGAGGAGAACCCACATGGACTTACCCTGGGTACTGAAGAAGCCCCATGAAAACTCCTGGCATGAGATTCTTACATTGCCACTGGATTCAAAGACTTTCTACCTACTGGGTTGTGATCCTTTTTCATTCAGCATTATTGTGTGTGTTCTGTGAGTTTGAGGAGGATTTTATATATTGGTGCTGGACTTAGGGCTCAGACTGGATGGGCTTGGGATGATTTCTGAATGTATACCCTTTAAATAAAACTTTTATACATATATGAATTTTTGTGGATTTGTTTCCCTGGTTTACCCAGACTAACACACTGTCCCAGAGTAGATTTAACATTAGAAAATAAGCACTGTAATATACCAATCAATGAAAAAGAAAATTATTTGATTCTATGTTTATCAAATCCTTTAGGTAGACATGCAACGCTACCTAAACTAAAACTAAATTAAACTAAACCTAGACTAAAGTCAAGTTTCTTAAAAAAAAACTCAAAAAACTCTACAAATCTTAACATGAATCTTATATTTCAATATGCTAATCTATATTCCTAAAAAAGTAAAATAACCTGGTGGCATAAGTGGTTGAGTGCAGGACTGCAGCCCGCGGGATTGGCAGTTCAAATCCAGCGGCAGCTCTCAGGAGCAACGCTGGATGGCTCCCACAACCACCAGAGGGCAGTGATGCCCAACTTCCCTGCCCCCCTCAAAAAAAGTTAAGAAAAAAAAAGTAAAACAAAACAAAAATGACAAAATGTCATATTTAGTGGAAAGAGGAAAAAACATTGTCCTACTCAGAAAAAGGACAAACATAAATGTCCAGTTTCACCACTGACATAAAATTTTTACTTTGTGTTCTAACTAAAGCAATCAGAAAAAAAATTATCTAAAAAGGAGAAAATAATTTCTAAATAGAAGAAATAAATATTCCTCTAATCATAAATTACTGAGTTTCCATAAAATATTCTAGATATGCCATAAGTAGCATAGCTAATAAATAGGCTACCTTTCAACACAAAAAGATAACTTTTGGTATTTAACTTATCATAAGAAGTCAGCTTCTGATACATACATCACGGGTTCAATTGATGCAGTTATACAGATAATTATTATTTATTATAAAAAGGTTATAGGGGGGCTGAGCCCCGGTGGCATAGGGGTTGTGCGCAGGACTGCAGCCCACTGGGATGGAGGTTCAATTCCAGCTCCACGGAACAAAGACTGGGTCTCCTACTCCCACCACCTGGGGCCAGTGATTGCCCTCCCCCCCAAAATAAGGTTATAGGGAGCATGGGAGAGAGAGAAATAATAATAGTCAGACACATTTCACGTCAATGTAGCATGCTCACCTCTGCCAGTGGGGCTGTCCACTTGGAGACAGTGAGTGGGGGAAGAGATTACATGAGGGAGAGGGACCAAGAGCACCTGGCCCTGAGGAAGAGGAGAGAGGGCGCCTCTAACTTATGTCCAATCCTTATATACCCTCTGGAGCCATGCCAGGCCCTTAATTACAGATAAGAAAGGGGTTGTGCTATATGCACACATTATTGGAAAGGGGGCTACTGGGGTTCCATGTGACAAGACCAGACCCCAATTACCACTCTTAATAATTTCTGATTTAATTACAGCTTTTGACTTTTCCGTATAACTCTAATCAATTCCGGTATCATTCTGAATTCCTTGATTTCCTTGGTTAAATTTTCCTGATAAAAACGTATTACTCTTTCAATAAATTCCTGATCTTTAAAATCAACAGACTGCTGTTGGGGGTTCTGAGCCTTTACTTGCTCAGTTAAAGTCTCTGAAGCCAGGGTAGAGGCTGGACCATTGCAAGCGTGTTGGGCCTCAGCTCCTGCCATTTCTCTCTGAGATTCTCTCTTTGCTTTCCAAGGCACACACCTTGCTTTCTGAGCTCCGCTGGGTGGGGCTTGGATCAAGCTTTTCTCTCTATTTTTCTGGGGGGAAGCCTTGACTAGTGCTGATCCTTTTGAGCGATATAGACTTGCCTAATGAGTTTTCCTAAACCTGGAGAAAGATTTATTTTCTTTCGAACTTAAACTTGGTGGCCCAGTTCCATGCTCTGGCTCAGATTTCAAATCCCTATCTGAGGCAATCTTGAATAGCCTGCCTGTCCTGTACTCCCTTTGAAGATGATCAGTCTTTCCACAACTGAAGCACCTTGCTTTAGGTTTGGTGTACTCTGCCAGGGCATTTGCTATGAGGTTGGCCTCGTAATTATTTGCTTCTACCTTCCTGCATGCTCTGATGTAATCTACAAGAATGCAGAGCATCCTTAGAAATTCTCTAGAAAAATCATAAGAGAACTTATGCACTATTTCTTTCACTGCATGAACACTTTTTACACACTCAGAAAGAGTCTTCTAACCGGGCTAAAAATTCATCATAGGACTCATTATTCCATCGTCTTATTTCCAGGTAAGTTGATTTTCTCTCTTCTGATGGAATTATCAGTTCCCATGCCTTTAGACACACTTTTCTTACTTGTGGTTTTATCTATTCTGAAAACTGAAGCTGAGACTTAACTGTGATATAATTCTCATCTCCTGGCAATTAATGAATTCCTATATCTGTTCCATTCTCAGCATTCCTACAAACCTGTGAATGGACTGATTCCTTCCATAGTAGTAGATATCACAAATACTCCTTAGGGTAGGGACACATTTCTGCCATTGCTCTCCAGTCAGCAGGGGTCCAACTCTCAGACACTCAGCCAAAGACCTTATCATGCTAATCACATAATAGGCCACCAGGGCCATAGTCACCGATTGCTTGCTTGAGATCTTTTAACAACTCAATGTAAAAATCACTGTGAATTCCTTTTGGGTGCCTCCCGAAAGGCTGTCTGTTAATAACTCTGATGGAACAAGACATTCTAAATTCTAATCTCCTTCCTAAGCTATGCTTTGCTCCACTCTTGAGAGTAAAGGTGCTTTTCTATTCTTTGTTTCTATATTTTTATTTTTTCAAATGGTTCTCTTTACCTGAATATCTTGAAGTTCCACCATTCCTATGCTAAATCCCCTAGTTTGCATACTTTTAGAAGTAATCCAACTTCTTCCTCCAAAACTGGCTTGCTCAATTGTTCTATGATCTCTGGTATTCTCATTAAACTCTAGCAGGGGCAATATCTCCCCTTCTGATTCAGGCTTAGGTTTCTTAACTTTGTTCAAATTAATTTCTTTATTTGTCTGCTTTAAGCTAATATTCTTTGCTTTCTCTATCTTTGAAAGCAAGGTAACTCCTTAGGACTGCTTAACGAACTCAATTTGGACCTTGGAATTCGCTACCTCTAGTGCTTTACCACCTTTAAACATTACCGCCCTGCAGTGCGCTGAGGACGTATAGACTTGGCCTTGAGGTCTCGCTTAGAATCAGAGGACTTGATAACAACTTAATCTCTGCTTTTTCTGTTCTTTCTAAAGTTTCATCAACTAATTTATACTCATTCACAAAGGCTTCCGCTTGCTTTTCTAGATTTGAAGAGTTCACAGTATGCTCACTAGACCAATAATCCTCTTTCTCTTCCTCCTGCAGCTGCTCTGGTACTGCTTTGATCTGCACCTATAGGTCCTATTCCTGCTTGGAGATGCTATGTCCTTCCTTATGTGCCTTTCTTAAGTAGAATGCCACCTCATCCCAGATCTCTATATCATAGGTTCCTGACTCCAGAAAAGGAGAAAATCTCTTTTTCCTTCCCCGCCTCACTGCGCTGATGGGAACAGGAAGCCAAGCCTTGCTCCTGAAGAGCTGCTGCTGGATTTAATCCATCAACCCTGTGGGCCGCAGTCCTGCACACAACCACTGCGTCACCAGAGCTCAGTGGATAAAATCACTTCACCACTTAAAGAAAATCTCTCATTTTCTTTTTCTTTACTACTACATTTTCTTTTCTCAGCATTTCACAAAGTATGATACAGTACTTCCTGGACTCCATATCCTTACTCTTTGCTTGACCCATATCTCACTCGGATTAAAAAACTTACTTAACAAAATTATCCTGTCTGTTGAGGCCGTACAACTGTTACACTGGATTTAACTCAAAAGAGTGTTTTTCCTATTGAAGCCCCACATTGGGCGCCACTTATCAGAAGAATCCAGCTTTTGATACATACATCACAGGTTCAATAGGTGCAGTTGTACAGCGATAATTATTATTTATTATAATAAGGTTATAGGGAACATGAGAGAGAGATACATAAGTCAGATACATTTTACATCATGGTAGCGTGCTCACCGCCACCAATGTGGCCATCCATATGGAGACAGTGAGTGGGGGAAGGGACCGAGAGTATCTGGCACTGAGGTGCAGGAGAGAGAGGGCCTCTATCTTATGTCCAATCCTTATATACCCTCTGGAGCCACACTAGGCCCCCAATTATAGGTAAGGACATACATCACAGGAAGGGGTTGTGCCATAAGCACGTTATAGGAAAGGGAGGTATGGGGTACCATGTGACAAGACCAGACCCCAGACTCCTGGATGTGGTGAAACAGGTTACACTAGAGATCATTAACAACAGCATGTGAATCCATCCACAGGCTTCAATGGAAGAGAACTATCATCCTAACAGCAAGAGAGTCAGCTTTATAGTGAGACGCACAAGGGTCTCAGATAACTGGGAGCTTCAGGGAGAATAGTTAACTACTGACTTCCAACAAAATGCTGGCAAATAGTTTGCTTAATATCTTGGAGTATATAATTGTGGAAAAGTCCTGTTTTATACCACATTAACTCACTAACCATTAATTGCTAACCCAAAACTCCCAAACCATTAAGCCTTACACATTAAAATGCTGAGCACCCTTACAATAATGATAATCTCTTAAAACACTGAACCCCTAACTACCTGAAAAGCCCTTTCTTATCCAGAAGAATCTACCAACACTCTGAACATTGTCTGATACCCAAAACCAATTAAAGAAGCCAATTAGGATTTGCTTCACAAATTCTAGAACATGTTCTTATAACCTTAATCCTAACTTTATGACCCTAAGTCTCAAATTTGGAAACTAACCCTCCAAAACTATAATCTGCAAACCCTAACTTTACATTATTATACCTTAACACAAAAGCCCCTAATCAACTCTAAGCATAATCTGTTGGCACAAAATATCCTAAACATAAATCCCTTCAACCTGTCCACTAATATCTAACTTTTAACTCATGACACTTAACTTTTATTTCTATTCATTGACTGTTGTTCTTGAACAGGGACTATTAATCACAGGATGTAGATTCTGATCATAACTATAGACTCTGACTCTAGCGTGCTTAACCCCTAAACTGAACCCAAATCTAACCCATCAACAAACTCATTTAGTGTGTGGAGCTGTCTTCTCAGATTTTACTTAAAGGTAAGGGGCTGGGGTAGGTAGACAGGAATCACGACCACCTTTTCAGTAAACTTGCAAATCATTTGCATCTGATTCATGACAGTTTGCAAAATAACATAGTTTATAAGTTTTTATATATGATAAAAACATCACCACCAAGGGCTGTCACAGGTCCCTTGTGGATCTCAGATCTACTGTGTCCTGCCCTCAAGGAGTCTTTTCTGCTATTAGACATAGGCAGGAATGTGTTATAAAAAAAGCAAGGTGTCTGAGGGCTCAATTGCACTTATTTACTAATTTATAAATCCCAACTTCATGTGATTTCTCCCTCAAAGATAAGAAGAACCCCATATTAAATAAGACAAATTAATTACTGATTATTCTGTCATCAATCCCCTCCCTCCCTTCATTCCCAGGGGACACTCATGTCACAAGGTGCACGAGGCAGAAAATTAAAGACACATACATTGGAACCATTGTATTCATTTAAAAAAGTGACATTAGCCTTTTAGTCAGACCTGGGGAAAAGGATCAGAGAAATTATGGTAGTTATGTAATCACTTGTCCATTTGAGAGGATTAAGAGGGAAGGGGTGGAGTCTAGCCTGTCAATCAGGTAATAGCAAACAAGGCCTCTGTGTGGGCATAGCCTTCTCTTGAAGATTCTGGGAGCTCCTGCATTCCTCCTCTTTGCCTTGTTGCTGGAGAAGGCACATGTAGCCGCCAGTCAACAGTGAGATGCTTATATCACCACCAGATCCGTAAGACTTCCAACCCACTGGCCTGTGATCTTCCTGCATTAGGCATCATTCCAAGTGTTTTGTAAGTTTGAAGAGGATTTCATAGATTGGTATCAGACCTATGGATTAATATTTGAGTTATGGACTTGATTGGGATTGGGCTGGATGATTTCTTAATGTATAATTATACTTTATATACAGCTCTTTCTTATACATGAGTGTCTATAAATTTCTCTAGCCAAACTAGAATAACCCAGATAGATTTTGTATACCCCTTGTGGCAGTCATGTGCTTATGTTAATTTCATGATTGAAATGTAGGGGTGGAGTCTAGTCTGTTAATCTGGAGATAGCCATTGAGTAGCCAATGAGGCCTCTATGTGGGCATGGCTTTCTCCTGAGACTTCTGGGAAATCTCGTGATATTTCCCTCATGGAGAAGAGAAGCTATCTCCATGGTTGTTGGGAGTTAGTTCTCAGAGACATGAATCATGGACAAGTCAAGATGGCAGCATCTGAGAAGCTGGAGAAGCCGGGGGAGAGGCTACAGGGTTTTGCCCTGATGGAGCCAGACCTCTGAAGCTGGAGTGGCATGCTGTTGATGGACCCTGAGCCCTGGAAGCGAGGAGTTATGGAGAGACCCCTGCCAGTGCCGGGATTCTGCACCCACTGACCTGTGACTTCATGAGTCAGAAGGAGATTTTATAGACTGATTTCGGGCATATGGGTTAATATCGGACTTAAGACTTTGAACTGGACTGGGCTCAATGTCCTGTTCCTCTTGTACATAAACCTTTTCCTTATATTCATATGAATGTCAATGAAATTTGTTCCTCTAGTCTACCCAGACTAACACACCCTTCTACGAGTTTAAGCAGTAATCTCTGAAGTATTTAGATTTATTTATCCTTTAGGTTGCTGTGAGCCAACAAATTAACCTCTCAGGTAGCATAGCAACAGCCTCAGAAACAGCATGCCATATGGCAGAGTATTTTCACGAACATGGGTTCTAGCTTAAGGGCAGCACTCAACTGTGAGTGACTATGTGTCTTTCAAGGGAAGTGTAAATCACGTAGTCCTGTACACTGAGGGGTCAGCTGGAAGATCAGAGGATCCAGCAGAATAAGGGACTAACTAGGTGTTCACTGAGTTTCAGGCTGCTTAAAAGGTCTATAACCGGGCTGAGCCCCGTTGGCGTAGTGGTTGTGCACGGGCCGCAGTCCCACTGCGGCCCACTGGGATGGAGGTTTGATTCCAGCAGCAGCTCCACAGGAGCAAAGACTAGGCCACCTACCCCCACCACCAGAGGGGAGTGATACCCCCCCCAAAAGGTAAAAAAGTAAAAAAAAAAAAAAGATCTATAATCAATTGAATCAAAATAAAATTTCATGAGGAGCTTTCAACCTAACTGTAAGTTATGTATATGCATCTTTCACATGCATATGAAGAAAAATAAAATAGATGAAAACTGAAGATTCTGGTAACCAGAGTATTCATATAGAATGAGTAAACACTTTTTTTTACTGTTTTGTTAAGTTCAAGTTATTGAGTTCAAATATGAAAAGCTTTGAGAGAACACTTACTAAAACTTTCCGTGAGACCAGAAATAACCTGATGTCAGATCATGATATTTTATGTAAACTGCAGAGCAGTATTGGTAATAGACCTGAATTAAAAAAAATTTAACTGTAAACAGCCAGACAATATATTAAAATATACCATTATCATGATTAACTCTAATTTATCCTTTAATTGATTTACCACAAGAAAATAAACATCCAAATATTGAGTTTGTTCCCACTTTGGTTTTTTACTTCGAAATACGATGTGCAGTGTGCAAAGTAATTTGTTCATAGTTTATTTTTAAACTAAAGTCCAGCCCTGAGGGACGGTGAACTGGCCCCCTTTTTAAAAAGCTTGAGGACCCCTGGAATTCATACTGAATTCAAGATCAAGCAAGCTTTACCCCTGCTGCTCCACCAAAGGTTTCTGTCCTCTCCGGGCTTTCCTTAGGATATCTGCACTACCATTTGCCAGGAGTACTGCCCCAGTCTAACAACCACCTGACCCTGCTAAGTCCCTGCCTGTCCTGGGGAGAGGCCCCCAGGAGGCTGTAGCTAAGGTTCAGAGGAAGCACAGCAAGAAACGCCAGTGTAGCAGCAAGGAGGCCTACTCTGCGGATGTTCAAGTAGGTCCACCTGGATTGCAGCATCTCATTCAGGGCATCCTAAACTCACTGATCAAGGGCACCTTCAAGCGCATCCTTCCCCAAGCATCTCAATTGGCATATTCCAAACAGCGCCTGACCATTACAGCCTTGAACATCCAGATGGCCATTCAACTGCTGCTACCTGGAGAGCTAGCCAAGCACACCGGGGCTGAAAGCACCATGGCCATTGTCCACCACACCAGCTAAAGTAAACTGTCCTTCAGCCTCACAGCACTCAAAACCTAAAGGCCCTTTTCAGCTCCCCTTCTGTTTGCTTTCAAAGAGATTAAAGACATTGGTAATATCTAGTTTGGGGTTTGTTTTGAGTTTTTTTCATTCTTTCATTTATAGTTTATTTCGTTAGTTTCATGAAGATCTTTTCCTTTTGAACATTTTGTGGGGCATTTAATGCACACATCCTACAATTCAACAGCTCAAACATCTCAAGAATTGTACAATCATTACCACAATCCACTTCACAACATTGTCTTTTTTCTCCATCACTCTTGAATCACCTTTGAAAAGATTTGTATTGTCATTCTACTGCTCAGTCCCCTCTCCCTTCCTTTATTCTTTCCTCACCCATCCCCTCCCTCTCCCCAATTCAGCCACCACCCACCCTTAACCCATGGTTGACATTCTCTATAAACCTTCATATCAGTTATTAACTCTAGGCATCCATTTCTTCCATTCCTCACAAACTGGTAACCTCAACAGAAATAACAAAGAACAGAAAAGAAATAAAGGCAGAAGGATAATATCAGAGTAATATATATACAAAAATACAATCAGTAAGACAAAAGGGCCGCCATCAATATTTTAAAAGACGAGGGAAGTCATTTTTGTCATGGAACCAACAAGAGATCCTTGCATCTCGAACAGATTCTGGTGGGGTCTAGATACTGGAGGTCAAAGAAGCAAAAGTGCCTGGAGCTAAAAAAGGTGCAACGGGTCTCAGGGAGAAGCACCGCTGTATGGAAAGCAAACAATGAAGGGGAAGGGGGATTTAGGAGAAACCCTCGAAGCGATGAATCTGGGAACCCCAAAGCCTCAATGCACAGTCTGGGATCCCCTGCTCCAGCAGGGATTTTCACCACAAACCACTACCAACTTCAAAGAGGGAAAATAAGGACCGGCCTGCGGGAACACCACCCACCTTGGATGACAAGAGGGTGCCAGAAGGCGGTGGGGAAGAAAGGGAACTTGTACCCCAGCCAGACTTCTATGTTCAGCAGTGTCATTCAAAAATGGCCGCAGGCCACACGCTTGTCCCCGGAGCCTAGCATCTCATACCTGGGAGCTCAGCTTCTCCAGCACCACGTTCCGCGCCAGAACAGTATGATCTGCAGAGTTCCGGCTAGGACAACGTCACTTCCTCCGCCCTGTGGCAGCTAGACCGCCCCCCCCCCCCCCGCCAGGTTGGAGGAGTCAGCGGGATCAGGGAGGAGGAGGGTCTCCCTTTGCCCCGCCCATTTCCGCCAGATTATAAACCCAGAAGCCTAGCCAAGGGGGATTGGCGGAGCTGGTGGGGTCTAGGAGGGGCTCCGGAGGAGCCAAGGAGAAGAGATCGGGCGCCAATGGGCCAGCTGCAGAGCACATGGGGCCTTAATGGTACCTTCCCCATGCCCAGAGAGGGGTATAGGTGACGTGCATCGGATGGGACATTCTCACATGAAACCCCAAGCCATTCAACCCTGCCCCAGTGTTAATGGGGCAGAAGCAAGAATGGTTCTTTGCGGTAAAGGACCATTCTGTGCCCCCAAACATACTCATGTATGACTGACTGATTTTTCGGAATACCGAAGTACTAGGCATTCGTGTCTAGATCAATTATGTCAGTTTAACAAAATTTTAAATAAAATTTAAGCAGGAGCACTAAAATGGAAAAAGTGGGAGAATGGTTGTTACAACTTGAGCTCTAAAATAAGAAAGGAGGGAGGTGGGAAAATGGTTTTTAAAACTTCCCTGTCCTTAGGGTTGGGATTTGTACTATTTTCTGTTTTATTTTCACTGGAAACCTATTGGGACAGTTAAACATGAGAGTTATGTTTGATGATGCTTATCATGATTTATACACTCTGCTAATTTATCACTTACTTGAGGATCTATCAATCCAAGGAGTTCAAGTGCATGGGCAGTGTTTGGGGAGACTCTTCAAAGTTGAGAGGTCTGATTTGCTTCCTGCAGGTAACTCTTGACTTCCGGAAGTATCAAGTAAGTGCTTAAGGGAAAGATCAAAGTGAAACATTCCAGGATTTACTTGTACCCATATGGATTATGCTTCTTTATGATTGTTGTACTTAAGAATTCTTTTATCAAAAGTTCAAGTCACAGAGTTCCCAGTCTGTACAGAAAACCTGCACCTTGGTCTATCAGGAGTCAACAAAAGCCACTCCCCAGCAAATATTTACTGATTTATGTTCCTAGTTCTGGTGGAGCCATCTTATCCTTAAATCTTAGGAAAGCTGGCCTAGATTTTGCAACTAAAGGGTGACTTCTCTTGAAACACCTGCTGTATTAGAGGAGGTAGACTGGAGAAACACGTCTAGGTCCACTCAAATATGTGTAAGAAAGAGATTTATATCAAAGACTAATGGATATCAAGAACACATTTCAGCCCAGTCCAGATCAAGTCTAAAACTGTCATATTAGCCCATGTGTCCTATACTAGTCCATAAATTCCTCTTCAGATTCACATGGCACTTACTATGATGTTGACTGCAAGAAGACCAAAGGCCAGTGGGTGAAAAGTCTTGGGTATCCAATGGCAGTAGAAGCATCTTCATGCTGGTGTGGGTCTCCATGTGGCTCTTCCAGTTCTCCGAGTGACCCAACAGCAGGAAGGTGAAGCAGAAAGAGAAGGTAGTCCAGTTCAAGGGAGAAAGAATAGGAATTCCCAGAATCCTCATGAGAAGATCATGCCCACTAGAAAACATCATCAGGCATTGACCTGATGGACAGTCTAAACTCTACCCCAGACTAATTTACTAAGTTGAAATTATGTAGCTACGACACCTGCTTTCATGTGAGGTTTCCTGTATCCTTGGATAAGTCATTAATTGCCCCACCCCAAAAGAAAACAAAACAAAGCAAACCTCACTTTCATTGAGTCAAGGTAGTCTCAGCGTGACACTATAGGACATATTTGAATTGCCCCTGTGAGTTTCCAAGAATATACATCTATACTGGATCTAAATTCTCCATCGTTCTCCTGTGGTGATTCCAAACTGTGAGTCTTACAGTTAGCAGCCCAATTCAAACCCACTATACAGAAAGGTTCTTTTTTTGCCAATCATTTTAGCTCTACCCACAATAGCATACAAATATAGTCCAAATGGTTCCCTCATTTATACCAGCGACTTTTCATTGGATTGCTAACCTAAAGTTAGGGATTGATCAGGCAAAAGCGTTGTGCCCAGCTACCACCACAAGTGCTCCAAAGGGAATCCCTTTAGGTATTGGATAGAGTGGGAGGAAAATTTTATCAAAATTCAAGTCATAAAAGAAAACCTTACGACAATGACCTTTAGTTACTTTCAAGTCCAGAAATGAACTCTCCCCTTTGCTAGACTAACCAATCATGTAAGTAAGATCAAAAGGACAGCATTTACCCAACAATAGAATTTAGGTGATGGGGAAAAATGAAAACAGGGAAGTCTCAGAAAGAGTGGGGTAAGGGGTAAGTGTGCTGTTGTTGTTAGTTGCCCTCAAGTAGGTTCCAGTTCAGAGAGAAGTTAGGCACAACAGAATGAAACACTGCCAAGTGTTTGCTCCATCTCACAGTTGTTTTTATGTTTGAGCCCATTATTGCAGCCCATGATCCAATCCTTCTCATGGTCTTCCGCTTTGCAATTGCCCTTGTACTTTACCAAGCATGATATAGTTTTCCAGGAATGGATCTCTCCTGATAATATATCCAAAGTACATAAGACAATGTCTCACAATCCTGACTTCTCAGGACTATTCTGGCTGTGCTTTTAAGACAGATTTGTTTGTTCTTCTTGAACTCCATGGTTCTTTGACTACTCTTCGCCAAAACCACAATTTGAGTCATACAGGGAATATCAAAATAGGATGCAAGAAATACACCAAGCAAGAGGTGGCATGTTACCAAGAACCAAAGTTACTAAAGGAGACCAGGCAGTACTGAAGATATTAGCATAAATCAAGGGTCCAGGAATTGACAGAATACCAGCTGAAATGTTTCAACCACCTGATGAAGCCCAGGATGCGCTTAAAGAGAGTCATTGAGTTTTAACTGAAGTATATTGGTGACTCTGGAGGATGCTTAAAGACACTGTGTTCTTATGATGTTTTCCCGAATTTTTGAGGTGCAATGAGTAATTTGATAACACAGGTGCATTTATTAAGAAAAGAACAGTTCCAAGGAATTGTGTGTGCTTAGGATAATTTTATCACCATGTTATTGTTACACTATGCATGCTATGTACACTTGCCTCGTCATTATATAAAGCTGGACTGGGAAATAAAATTTGCTTTTTGATCATCAGTCCACTGGCCACTCTTTTTATTCATGTCTTCACTCCAGCAGGTCCATATCACTGACAGGTTTATCAGCCACTTGGAATTGTATTAGAGAGTAATGACTTCCCTAAGGTAAGAGGTTGTGGGAATTCCCAGGGAAAGTCAAGGAGCATGATTGCATTTGCAGGGAGAGCCAAAAACAGGTCTTTGGAGCAGATCAGTGACACAGGATTGACCCCCAAGGGTTTGAATCAGTTTTCCTCTTGTGCTGCCCTGATTGGGACCCAAACTACTCTGAATCTTATGAAGGTAGGGAACACCTTCTTACCCACCATCAGATTATGAGGAGCGGTTTCTTGGATGCAGCACACTGCCTCATTAATTTGTCCAAAGTAACTAGTATAATTCAGGGCAACGATGAGAACCTAGAAGCTTATTTAGAGAGGTTGTTTGATACCTACTGGCTATACTGCAATAGACCCAGAGACACCAGATAATTGCAAGCCAATTAACATAGCTTTTGTGTCTCAGGCCTCACCAGACATCAGGAGAAAAGTTACAGAAACTAGAAGGGTTTGCAAGGAAAATATTAGTGAGTTATTAGAAAAGTACAGTGTGCTTCTCTTTGTTCTACATTCTCTGACTTTCAAGAGAGAGAAACAGAAAAAGATAATTTACCCAATGCTAGAAACTGTGGTAGCTAGCCTAGCAGACCAGAGTACCACCATTTTGAATTTAACTTCCATTTTCAATACACTATTCACCAGGCCAGTTGTCCTTTAGATGAACTTGTCACGGGCTCTCAGAATGGAGCACTAGCAAACTGTTCCGAGAGGGACAGTTATCGCACCTTGTCCCTTCTCCACACAATACTCTTGCCTCACCCCCTCGTGTACTGAGATAATATCACAATTTCAGCTAACTGCAGAGTTTCGCTTCTGCAAACCTCTTGCTTGCATAGCTGCACATCCCAAGTAACACAGCCCCTATAAAAAGTCTAAGAAATGGGGTAAGTCAGCTAACTGAATAAAATGCTGCTGACCCCTGTGCAGGAATTTTGTTTTCTTTTTTCTTTTTCCTTCCTTCAATGAATTTTGGCTTTTTAAATTCCTCAGTTGTTTTTGTCGTGACTAAGTGCAACAAAACATGAGATAAACCAACATTGCATTATAGATGCAGTACACTGGTGGTGGTGTTTGAAAGAATATTAAATCTCAGCATTACAAGAATGCCACTCAGGAATGGACTTGTTGGGCAGCTTGAGTGGTTATGAAATTTGATGTATATGTTCATTTCCCTAAACTGTGGAATCAGCAATAAATGAACTTTTGTCTTTGCTGATGAGTTTGGTGTGATATTTGCTCTAGTAGATGAATCACCCAGATCTTTATAAGAAATAGGCTTATTTTTTTAAAATGAAGGTATGTGGAAATATATGTGTATATATCATAGCATACATGTTCTATGTGTTTAGGTACCCATGTGCATACATATCATAGGAAGTCAATAATACTTGGGAAATAGCACCATTATTTGATATCCATCATCACATCTTTGGATAATAGTAGCTTGTTTTCATTGTGAAAGTCAACCTTCATTTTCAATGTTACGTAATAAGTAAAGGTATTAAGTCTTATTACTCACTCTCATCAATTGTTTCCATAAATGGAAGTAGACCAAAACCATCCTATGAGTCTAAATAATTAATTGAACCAGTGATGTGGATGATGAGTTAGAGCTGATCATACCTAAGAAGAGTCAACTAATTAAAACATTTTCTCTTGCAGTCAAAAGGAGCCTTGTGGCTTAGTTGTTAACCCTCTGGGTGCTAACCACAGTGTTGGTAATTTAAAATCACCAGCCACTCTGTGGCAGAAAGAGGAGGCTTTCTCTTTCCATAAAGAGTTACAGTCTCAGAAACCCACAGGGGCAATTCTACTCTTGTCTACGGGGTCACTTGTGAGTCAAAAAATCGACAAAATTACAGCAAATTTGTGTTAAATTATCATGAGATCATAATGAATTGATAATTGTTGGTCAGTGGAAGAAAAAATTGGAAACAAAAAGGAAGGTCTGGATGATAGAAATGAAGTTGGAGGTCACAAAATAAAATTTCATTAGATCAATGACTTCACCAAAAATACCTTAAAAAACACACACAAAACCTGTTTTTCAATAGCACACATGGTGACTATACACATGGACGTCTCCTGATGGAATAAAGAGAAATACTGCTGACTACATCTATGGACAGAGATTATGGAGAAACTCCATAGGTCAGGAGGTGATCGTGGAAAAGGAAATCAATTGCTAATATATAAGATAAGTTTTGAAATTGAAGAGAAATCTAGATAAGCCTTTATGAGAGCATTATCTGAAGAAGAGATTTTACGTAATGATCAGGAAGGACAGAAGACTTGGTGAGCGATAGGATGGCATCAACAATATCAGGCATTGGGCTGAGCCCCGGTGTCGTAGTGGTTGAGTGTGGGACGGCGGCCATGGGGTTGGCGGTTCAAATCCAGCAGTGACTCTCCAGGAGCAAGGCTGGGTAGCTTCCACGACCACCAGAGGGCAGTGATACGCACCCCCCCCAAAAAAAAACCAAAAAATACACACAAAACAAAAAACAATACAAAAACAAAAACAATATCAGGCATTAAGAAGGAAAAAAAAGGTCACTAAAAGGACATGAAAACAAAAACCGAGTGGATATCATAAAGAGAATGCGGAACTCGCCATTGATAGTAGGGTAGCTAGGGCAAGTGGAAGAAATGATTAAAGGAGCTGACTACCCTAGAGACCCAGGCCAAGTCCCATAGAACATGGGGACATTGACTACTGGGTTTTCAAGGTGCACAACATGCTACAAAGGTCATACCAGAGTGATACAATGTGGAAACTGCGGGCTGAACCCTGGTGGCGCAGTGGTTGTGCACGGGACTGCAGCCCACTGGGACGGAGGGTCAATTCCAGCAGTGGGGCTGGGCCTCCTACTCCCACCACCGGAGAGCAGTGATGCCCCCCCCCCCCCCCCAAAAAAAAAAAACAACAATGTGGAAACTGCACCAATGTGGAACTAGACACCAAACACACTATGTGAGTTAGACATACCTGTAACCTGAAGCCTTAAGGATGAAATTACATGGTGTGTGAAAAAGCCAAAGATAACTATCCCAAGAATATTGAACTACATAGACCAATATTTACTTAGTACATCAATGCCCTACATGCTGATTAAGACATATATTATTCTGACAAACCTGTGATTGACCCTGTCAGTGCATACTATTATAAATTTTGCCTGACAATTCATACTTACTGTTGGTGTAAGTAACATCTAGCTATGTAATGATTATTACAAATGTACAAGTGAATAATTCATGTATTGCTATATGTAGTTAACCCATGTTAGTTCAATATCCCTATCTCAACAGTGCTTTAAAAATTAGTACCATGGGCTAATCAATGAAACTATTGACAGAAGATGCTTATGCTCCAGGGAGATGATCAATGTGACTCTCTACCATAAAATAAGCAGGAATTCTCTAAGGGGAGTGAGAAGCAGATAAAAAAAAACAACATGGATCCAAGAATGGATTTGGGATTTGCATTTAATCCTAACTCCAATGTAAGAACAATTAGTTCTTATGCAATGGTCCTGCTCCATTCTTTTCCAGAAGATATGAATGCAATGGAAAAGTATGGTGATGAAATTAAATAACACCCAGGTAGCAGATCAAATAATGTCTGGTGTCTTAAAGGCTTGTTTCCAAATAAGCAGTCACTTAAATAAGATGTCAACTAAGTCCACTTGGATTTGTAAATTATATAAACCCAAGCCAAAAGAAGCATCATTTTCAGAGCTTAAATTGTGAGACTACGGTTTGCAGATGGATATGGATGACAATGAAAGCCCAAAATACATTTGCAAGTTATACACAGGCAATAAGCCTCCTTTGATTTCCCTTGAACCATAATTGAGGGTTGTATATAAAAGAGTATTGGAAAGATGACTATAGTATATTAAAATGATAGACCTTTTATGAATGATTAAAACCTTGCCACTTGATCTTTGCTCTGATATCTGGGATTGATCAGGTTGTAAATATTTTCTGTGGGTTTTTAATTTTTTGTTTTACATTGGGGTGTCTCTCTGATATATTTTGTCATTATGGGTAGCCTTATGGAATCTTTATTATTTATTTATTTTTTTCAATATCTGAAACCCAAGATTGACAAACTTATAGAGACAACTAGAATAAGGATTCCTGGGGAAAGAGGTTGCAGAAGTGAAGAAGGGGTAAAAGGGTGAGGATATCAAGGCGTTCAAGAAGGAAAAAAATGTTTAGAAACTGATTGTGGTAGCAATTGTATAATACTTGATGTGATTGAATGATGGAATACTATGATATCTAGATTAATACCTAATAAAATGGTTTGAAGAAACACAAGGAGCTGAACAGAAAATGTCAAAGGACAGCTGAAAAAGATAATGTATTATAATGAATTGTGCAAAGATCTAGAGTTAGAAAACCAAAAGGGAACTCAATATATGTTAAACTTAAAGAACTGAAGAACAAAAATTTAAGCCTGGAGTTTCAATGTTGAATGATATTGTGGGTAAAATGTTGAACAATATAGGAAGCATCAAAAGATGCAAAAAATACACAGTCACTGTCCCAAAAAGAACTAGTTGAGGCTGAGCCCTGGTGGCGTAGTGGTTGTGCGCAGGACTGCGGCGCACTGGGATGGAGGTTCAATTCCGGCTCCCAGGAGCAAAGGCTGGGCCTCCTATTCCCACCACCTAAGGGCAGTGATGCCTAAAAAAAAAAAAAAGAACTAGTTGACATTCAACCCTGTTAGAGGTAGCATATTATCAAAACCCAATGATAACGAAGGAAGAAGTTCAAGCCACACAGAAAGCATTAGCCAGTGACAGGCCCCCAAAACTAAAAGAATACTAATTGAAAAATGTTTCCACAAATTGATGAAACACTGAAAGCACTCATTTATCTCTACCAAGAAGTTTAGATGACAGCTATATGGCCATCTGACTAGAAGAGATTCATATTCGCATCCATCCCAAAGAACAATGTTACTGATATGACATGTGAACTTTTGCGTAAGATAATTCTACAATGATTTCTATGATACATTGACAGGGAGTTGCTAAAAAAGTCAAGTACGAATCAGAAGAGAATAAGAAACATGAGCCTTTATAGTTTTGTCAGATGGATCTTGGCTGAAAATCAATGTCAGAAAGACTGTGCCATGGCATTCAATTGTGTTTATCACACAAAATTATGGAGAGCATTGAGAAGATTGAGAATTCCAGAACACTCATTCAGAAGATCTACATGGCAGTTATGTGAACAGAACTATAGAATCCTGGTTTAAAACCAGTAAAATAGGCTTCAGGGTTGAATCCTCTAGCCATACTAATTAAAACTGTATGCAGAGATAATACTCAAAGACGCTGTATTATATTAAGAATAATATGGCATTAGGATTGGTGGAACACTTATCAAGAACCTGCCATATCCACATGACATAGCTTGCTAGCTGAAAGCCAGGAGGATTTAAAACATTTGCTGATGAGATTAGGACTAGATTTCAATATTGACGACAAGGTAATGTAAACAAAACAAAACAAAAATGTTCTCCCAACTGGGGCAATAACTGCTATCACGATAAATGGAGTAATGACTGAAATTTTCAGCAATGTCATCTTGCTTCATTCTACAATCCAAACGCATGGAAGCTATAGTCAAAAGACCAAGTGACACATTTCATTGGGTAAATAGGCTGCACAAACTCCTTAAAACATTGAAAAACTGGGAAGTTATTTAGAGAACTAAGGGGTGCCTGACCCAAAGCATGGTGTTTCAGTTCCTTGAGAGGGAAAAAGAACCCTGGTGGTGAAGAGTTTACTCATTGCACTGCTAAGTGCAAAGTGAACAGTTTGAAACCATGAGATTTCAGAAGGAAATAAGAGGCATTTTTAATCCTATAAAGAGTTACAGTCTCTGAAACCCATAAGATCACTTCTACTGTGTTGAATTGGGTACCTGTGAGTAGGAATCAATTTGATGGGAATGAGGCTATGCATGTGAAATTGGAAACTGAGGAAAGAAGACTACCGAATAAGCAATTTGTTTGAATTATGGTGCTGGTGAAGAATAGTCAAAGTATCAAGAACAGCCCAAAGAACAAACAAATCTTTCTTGGAAGACGTACAGCCAGAATACTTCCTAGAGGTAAAGATAAGGAAACTTAGTCTCACATATTATGGACATGTTATCAGGAGAGGGAAGTCCTTAGAAAAAGACATCATGCTTAGCAAAGTAGAGGGACAACGAAAAAGAAGGCCCTCCAACAAGGTATATTGACACAGTGGTGGCTACAGTGGGCTCAAACTTACACAGAATTGTGAGGATAGCACACAACTGGGAATTGTTTCTTTCTGTTGTACATAGGCCTACTGTGAGTTTGACTTGAAAGTCTTTAACTATAACATTCATGCCTTTAACAATAGCATTCATGGTTTTCTACTACTGACCATTTAAACTTTCAGCAACAGAGCCACATTCAGACCCCAAATCCACGTCCATTCATTGACTTGATACCAACATGTACTAAGTGACCAGACATCCCACTTTTGGTGGGACAGTCCTGGTTTTTAACAATTTTTCCTCTGTCCTGTGGCATTTTTAAAAAGGCCTGATTCTTGGAAAGAATGCACAACAAGCTAGGGGATGGTGGGAGAACAGGAAGGGAATATACGTTGTCTCCCCCAACCTCCCCGCCCCCCCTCAATGGTGTCCTGCTTTACCAATGTTAAGATCTGAAATCTGGTCATATTACATGTCGGTCTTTATCGGAGCAGAAAGTCTCATATTTCTCCCATGAATGTGCTGGTGGCTTCGACATACTGACCCTGCAGCTATCAGTCCCATGTTTTATCCAAGGCATTTCTTTTCCACAATTGTATATACTCCAAAATCTTAGCCATTTACCAGCATCTAGTGTGGAATTCAGAAATTAGATATTCTCTCTGAAGCTCCCAACTAGCTAAGACCTTTGTACCCTACACAATAGACAGGGCTGGCTCCCCATGGTCAAGACAACATTTACTCCCTTTGAAGTATGATAAGCATGGTGGGCAGGATTCAAGAGTCATTGTCAATATCTCCTAACCAGACAGACCCATTTATTCATATCTAGGACTCTGAGGTCTTCTCTTAATATATCCTTCTCCCTTCCTTTATGTACACTTCTCTAAGACCACTCACCTTGTTACCACATAGCCATTAAGACAGCCCTCTCTAGTGACTTGTACTGACTAGTGACAACAGGGCTCATGTGTCCCCATAAGGTTATTTAAATGGGGAAAAATAAAGTTTGCTCTCTCTCTCTTTGTGGATCACCCAAGTGGTGGAGGTGCACATGCTACCATGAAATGTGCCTGACTCTTATTATTTCTCTCTCTCATGCTCTCTAACTTTATTATAATTAATTATTTTCACTGTACAACTGCGCCTATTGAACCCACGATGTATGTATCGGAAGCTGGCTTCTTTTGATAGAACTATAGACTCATAACAACACCATTAGGAAGAAAGGTTGAAAACAGAAAGTTCTACATCATCTTGCTTAGGTGGAAGGCCTGAGAGGAGGAGAAGACTGTGTGACCACTATGCCCATTTTTTCTACATGATTGTAGCATGGGAATCAATTTCATTGTAGGTGTTAAGTGGGGACGGGGTGGGGTGCAAATACCATTAGTAAACTATTCCCTTGATACTTCTACTCTAATGCAGATAATCTAATCTTAGAATGAGAAGGGAAAGCAGACAAGTGGCAATTGTCTTTCACATGGGATTATTGGGTCCGATAACATTGTGGCTTATTCTAAATGTATACCAAAACTTTCCAAATGTATCTTCATAGATGTTCTCTCCTGTATTCTGACAGATGCTGTATTGTCCAAAACACCTTTGTCCTCTTCTTTCTGGTCATTCGATAGTTTCTCTTTTCATGTATTTCACTGTATGTAGGTAATCTTTAGTTGTTGACATTTGTTTGTGTTGATATTTCTGGGGTTACTACTGTTGGCTGTTGTTTACATGGCATAGTTCTCTAGCTGTGGATGGTGTGCAGCATTCTAGGTTGCATAGAAGGAAAGGGTTTGGGTGTTTCGGTTAGATGAGGAAAATCAGACAGGGACTGGAAATTGTATTGTGTGAAAATGAGGAAGAAGTAATAGGGTTGGGTGAGTGACATGAATAGGCGATTTGAGTCCAAGAATAAGGTTTATGTGACAATATTAATCATAAGTGGTTTTCTGGTAATGTAAAATTTTTGCTAAATTGGAAAAAGGATATTTTAAGAGGTGATTTAGTACTTGATAGTTTATGTAAATGGGTTTCTGACTGAGAAAGGGGGGTTGCTCTTGAGGTAGTGGTGTGTGGGGTACCTGGAGAGTATGTCTAATAATCTACCAGTCATGTATCAAATCACTATATAATATAGGGAGAGCACAGCAAATCCATGCTATTATGTTTATAGCAAAGGGTCCCTGGTTTGGTTCTATACTTTAAGAGACGGAGTGTTACACAGGAAACAGTGGAAAGATACTGATATTCTATGCCCTGCCACGTTATACTTTCTCAAGCAGGAGCTCCAGGGTAGAAAAGGCCAGTAGGAATGGAGGTCCAAGGTGTTGGGGGTGTGGTGTCTCATAAGGGTTAGGTCAGGAGGATTTAAAAACACCATACTGAGGGAGTGAGAGCCAATGAGGCTTACTGGTATACCAAGTTCTGGGTTCTCTGGTGTGGTAGATTTATTATTCTTTTTTTTTGTTTTTGTTTTTTTGGTTTGTTTTTGGGAATCACTGCCCTTTGGTGGTTGTGGGAGCTACCCAACCTTGCTCCTGGAGAGCTGCTGCTGGATTTGAACCACCAAGCCTGTGGGCTGCCATCCTGTACTCAACCACTATGCCATGGGGGCTCAGCCCAGATTTATTATTCTTATAATTTTTTTTTAATTATAAAGAGTCTTGATGCAGCCAGGGCTCACTTCAAGCATCTGATTTTC
Organism: Nesogale talazaci; assembly: GCA_004026705.1. Lineage (NCBI taxonomy): Eukaryota > Metazoa > Chordata > Mammalia > Afrosoricida > Tenrecidae > Nesogale > Nesogale talazaci. The sequence goes on along the minus strand of PVJH01006522.1, from coordinate 18,108 downwards.
CAGGATTTGGGTTTGGGTTGCCCAGTCTGCTAGATTGCAGCTGAGATTGGTCAAATCCACTAAGTTACCTGGAGATTATGTGTTCTAATTATTTGAGAACAATGTTGAGCAGAATATTTATTCAACATAATATGAATTTATATTTATTTAGTATTCATGTCTTTTATGTAAGATACACGAATTTATTAACCTGATAGGTTTTTTTATTATCTATTCATTTTATTGGGGGCGCATACATTGCTTTCATCACACATAGTTCATATACATAGTTACATATACTGTGCCAAGCACCCCCACATGCCTGCCCTTGTCAACATTTTCCCAACATCTGTCTTTCCACTTGGGCCCATGATAGGAGCTTCTCTCCCTTCCCCCTCCATCCTCTTCCTCCCTTCCCCCCAGTCCTCATTACTCTGCAATCATTATTGTTTTGTCATATCTTACACTGCCCGACATCTCCCCCTGCCCCCTCCTCCCTACGTCCATCCTCCAGATAGGAGATGGTCTGCAGATCCCCACAGCTGGATTGCTCTTTCTACCCCTCCCTCCCTCCACCCATCTGGCAACTCCACTCACACCACTGACCCTGAGGGATTCATCTGCCCTAGGTTCCCTGTGTTTCCAGCTTCCATCTCCACCAGTGCATCTCCTTCAGTCCAGCTGGAACTGCAGGGCAGAACTGGGGCCATGATGGTTGGGAGGAAGAAGCCTTCAGGAAATAGAGGAAAGTTTTATGCCCATTGCTACCTCACTGCTCCTTGACTGACCCATCTCCTCCCTGTCACTCCCCTCTAAGGGGGTGTCCAATTGCCCCCAGGTAGACCTTAGGTCCCCACCTTGCTCTCCCCCTCATTCTTATTGATTGATTCATGTTCTTTGATGTTTGATATCTGCTCCCTTCGACCCCTCGTGATCACACAGGTCAGTGTGCTTCTTATGTGGGCTTTGCTGCTTCTGTGCTAGGTGGCCACTTGTTCAACTTCAAGCCTTTAAGATCCCAGTTACTTTATCGTTTGGTGATTGGGTGCCATCAGTTTCTTTGACTCTATCTGCCTCTGCACCCTTTTGTCCTCAGTGATCATGACAGGAGGGTGGACACATAATTATATGCTTTTTGTTCTTTGATGACTGATACCTGGTTCTTTCCACTCCTCATGCTTGCACAGACTGGTGTGCATCTTCTATGGGAGGCATTGTTGCACTGTGTGTTAGTCCGGGTAGACTAGAGGAACAAATTTCATAGACATGCATATAGATATAAGGAAAGGCTTTATATACAAAATGAATGGAACACTGAGTAAGCATCCCAGCCCAGTCCAGTTCAAAGTCATAAGTCCGATATTAACCCATATGCCCGAAATCAGTCTATAAAGTCTCCTTCCGACTTATGAAGTCACTGGTCAGTTGGTGCAGAATTCCGGCGCTGGCAGGGGTCTCCCCATCGCTCCTCACTTCCAGGGCTCAGAGTCCATCAACAGCATGCCGCTCCAGCTTCAGAGGTCTGGCTCCATCAGGGCAAGGCTATGTGGTCTCTCTGCTGGCCCTTCCAGCTTCTCGGATGCTACGAGCTTGTCTCTTCCGTGATTCCTGTCTCTGAGACTAACTCACAACAACTGGGGAAGATATCTTCTCATCTTCACGGAGGAAATATCGTGAGATTTCCCAGAAGTCTCAGGAGAAAGCCATGCCCACATAGAGACTTCATTGGCTACTCAATGGCTATCTTCAGATTAACAGGCTAGGCTCCACCCCTACATTTCAATCATAAAATTAACATAAGCACATGACTGCCACACACCACTTGGTCATCCTCAAGTCTTTAAGGCCTCAGGCATTATATATTTTGATAGCCGGGTATCGTCGGGCATCTTCACCACTCTTTCTCATGCCCCCCCCCCTTGTCTTCAGTGATCATCTCAGGAAAGTGCATACACAGTGTTATGTTTTTTTTTCCTTTTTAATGCCTGAGACCTGATCCTTTTGACACCTCTCAGCCACACTGGTTGGTGTGCTTCCTCTGAGTGGGCTTGGATACTTCTCAGTTAGTTGGCCATTTGTTTATCTTGAGACCCCAGACTGTATATCCTTTGATATCTGGGTGCCATCTGTTTTCTTCACCACATTTGCTTATGCACCTAGTTGACTTCAGTGATCATATTGGGCCAGTGAGCATCATGGCCAGATTCATAGAACAAAGTGTTCTTGCATTGAGGGAGTGCCTGAGTGGGGGCCCAAGTTCCAGCTGCTGCCTTAGCACCAAGCCTATAACTTTATGTACCTCAATTTATTCCCACCTTATCATAGAAAATTATATTTACACATATAGATGCCTGTGTTTAGACCTCTACAAGTGCTCTTTGCCTTCTCATTCCTTCCTCTATTTCCTTCTGCCTTCCTCCTGTCCCACTGTCATCCTCAGCCTTCATTTGAGTTTCAGAACTTCCGCTCTGTTACATTACATTTACTTTGGCCCTACCAGGCCTCCGCCACTCTCCTCCCCATTGATAGTGGACCACTGGTTATTCCTCCCATCCCTGAGACTGTCCATGACGCCTTTCCTGGCCCTCTTTCCCCACAGGCACCAGGAACCATCAATCCAGTCATTCTCTCCTCTGGATTGTCCAGCTAGGTGTGCTCCCTTCTTGATTTGGTCCATTTTGGGCACTAAGACCGCCTTGTTTCCCCACTGGGTGACCCCCGAAATCTCCTCTGTCGCTGTCTGTAGGGAGACAGTATGACAAGTCCTCTTATTATTTGCCCTGTGGCTTAGGTCCCTGCAGGCATAGTTCTCTGAGCACAGTTCTCTGAGCATCATGGGCAGGGATCGGGCCAGCATGGGGAAACCTTATAGTTTTTAAATGAGAAAAAAAATCAGATGTCTATAATTTAAACCCACATCCCCCCCAAATCCCCAAATAACTAATACCAGTGCTCATTAGAACATAGTAAAAGTAAAAAAAAAAAAACAACACAGTAAAGGTGGGAATCTCTCTGACATAAAAGGATAGGTGATTTGTCCAAGGAGAAAGGGTCCAGGTATTTTACAAGTTTGGTATGGGGAGAATCCAGTAGATAAAATAGTACCCTTCTTAATTACAGATCTAACTCATGGATCCACGAGATGATAAAATTTTGAGCTGAGTTGAGACCTACCAAATTAAAAACAAAATGAAACTGGGATCTTGTAAGAACATTGAAGACTCCTGAGTATTCAAAGTTAGACCAGAAAAGTTTGACTTCCAATTATCCATTATTAGACATTTTCAAAGATATATGTTCATGTGTAGACTTACCCTAGAGCCATAAAGGGAAAACTTACTTTAGACATCGTAGCATACTAGAATATGCATGGCTCAGTACTATGTGATCCATTGACTCAGATACACATGTCCAACTCTGTTTCTGTGCCATCAGCAGTGCATTAAACAAGATATCTGGAACTGTCATTTGTAGAAATCATAAATACATCCTTTACATGGCACATGAGAAATATTTACTTCCTGGAAAAATACCCTTAAAATTCTTTTCCCCTGGTTTCAGACCAAGCTGGCAGTGGCATGTCTTTTATAAGTCAAAACATATTGCACTTTGTTCTAGGTAAGATTGGTATGAAAATTTCATCACTTCAATATATCTGTGGTTGCAGCCACTCACATAGTGAATGCCCTCTCTTGTTACCACAGAGATTATTAAGACTGTGCTCCTCCAGAAACAAGTCTTTGCTAGTCTAGCAGGAACTACATTGAAATATTACTGATGAGATCACGGATTACCACAGGTCCTTAAAAATAAGTTGGCATACTCTTATGTTATAAATACATGTACTAGACAATTGCCATATCTCTCTTAAGGATTACTGCACCCAAAAGATTATATGGAAAAAGATTATATTTTCAGAAAGAAAGTGGTAAAAGTTATTCATTATCATCTTTATTAGAAATATTAGAAAATAGTGAATAAACCATTTCAAAATCCCTATATATCACTGAGGTAAGAAAAGAAAATTTATATAGAAAGAAAAAGAAAATAATCTCTAAAACTTATGTTGTGTATTTAGAAGTCATATCAGAAAATGAACTAGAAATTAAAGAATGTAGTATACTACTAAAGTCATATAGCTTTTTGATAATGCCTTAAGCTTCTGTGCACTGTGAATCTCATAAATAGGGAAGTTTGAGGATTTACTAAGAGTGTCACCACACACTTATGTTCATAAGTATTTCCCAAATATGAGTTCTTATATGCTTAGTGAAGTTTGCATAGTGACTAATTTTCATATTCCTTACATTACAAGTGTTCTCTCCACTGTGAATCCTCATCTGTCTTTTGAGACTAGCAGATTGAGTAAAAGTTCTTTCACATCCTTTACATTCATAAGGCCTCTCTCCACCGTGAATTTTCAAATGTTGAATGAAGTGTGAGGATGTAATAAAAGTTATGTCACACTCTACATTTATCGGTCCTCTCTCCACTGTGATTTCTCATAGGTTCAGTAAGGATTGTGGATTGAGTAAAAATTCTTTTACATTCCTTACATTTATAGGGCCTCTCTGCTCTGTGAATTCTCATATATTGAATGAGCCATGTAGATGTATTGTATAAAAACCTTCCAACAGTGCTTACATTCATAAGAATTAGATGCTTTGGAGATTCCTGTGTCACCCTTGAGTGTTGAAGAAGCTTTTGCTTTACCACATTTTTAATATGCATAGCATTTGTTTCCTGTTAGAAATTCTACTGCAGTGTGCATGTTGTTTTTTCTACATTTCTTAAATTGGTCAGTATTTCATTGAGTGCAAAATTGCTTATTATGGTCTATTGAAGAAAGATCCTTGAATGAGCTTTCATACTGAAGATATTCCTTGGGGTATAAGTATCCTGGTTTTTTTTAATGCAGGAAACATGGAAATTTGACTGGAGATCTCATCTATATTATTTTCCTCATATGCATACCAGGATGTCCTTGGAATATATTTTCTGTAAAAAACAAGCAGGTAGAGAGGGTTTTGTTTTGTTCTCCCATTTCACCACCATAGAGAGAAAGTTGAGAAGGAAAGCTCAATGCCTACTAACAAATCATACATTTGAAAATCTCAGTGTGATGCAACCATTATTGTCACTGAGTTAATAAGATATGGAAATATTAGATAGCTAGATATAAGAAAAATATGTTTCCAATATTTAAAATACTATTCACATCAAATAATAATGTATAGTTGCAGTATTGTTAACACATTAATACAGAAAGACATACCACACACATATAGATATATAACATGTATGCATTTCACTATTAACATAAAAGTTGATAGTATAAATTAATTGAGTTGTATTTCTTGAGCCATAATTGGTTAATACAAATTAATATATAGGATATATGTATATATAACATGAGATATTACACATATACTTAGATATTACATTAATATATAAATATAGATATAAACAGTGACAAAGTCATTCTACTCATGGTAGCCCTATAAGACAAAATAGAAATATTTTAATAGAGAGTATCAGATTTCTCATAAGATTTGGCTGATGTGTTAGAACCACTCTGCTTAATACAATGCACCACCAGGTTTACATTTCTATGTCTACATATACATAATATACAGACATGTGTTTATATCCATCTACAAACACATTATCTAGACACCAAAATGTTTGGAAAAATTCATTTTTCCATGATCTTTATGATACCTCTACTATGCAACTATACATTACCTATCATTAAGTTGATTGTGTCTCATATTTACCCTATATGTCCATGTAGGAATGCCACTGTAGTTTTCTGAGACTCTTTAAGAGATTAGAAAGTCACATCGTTCCTGGATTGATTGGTGCTTTAGGACTGCTGACCTTGTGGTTAGCAGGCCAATGAGTGACCACTATACGAACGGAATTAGATTTTGGGCTGCTAAGTGATGGTGCTGTTGAAGCAAATATGTTCTCCAGTAATAAGAGGAGGTGCTCTACATCTACAAAGATTAACATTCTCAAAAAATTCTGTGCAGCGGGGCTGAGCCCCGGTGGCATAGTGGTTGTGCACAGGACGGAGGCCCACTGGGTTGGAGGTTCAAAACCAGCAGCAAGGCTGGGCCTCCTACTCCCTCCACCAGAGGGCAGTGATGCCCCCCCCCCAAAAAAATTCTGTGCAGCATTCCACTTTGTACTACTTTGTCACTATGATTTCAAATGGAGAAAAATAGCAGTAGGTGAATATTTGTAGTTGGTGTGTTGATTGTACACAGATGGTTGATGTATATAACATATATAACAATGGGTCTTTATATGTGTATATTATATAACAATTTATCACTATATATATTTAGACATATGGCAATATTAGATAAAATAATGTGGAATCAGATTGACTTATCTATAAAAAGAAGTCATGAAAGTATTGATTTCCAGGAGTCACCGGAAGATTTTAAATTACCATATTTTATGTTATCAGTTGAGTGCTTAATCAACATGATATCATATGCTTAAAATAATAAGATACTTGCTTAGTCCCCTTCTTTATACCTATACTTATATAAAATAAAAAACCTTCATATTCTATCACGGAGAATTGCTTTTTCTCAAGTACAGTACACTCACCTCAAAATGTGGGTTCTGGCTGTTATCCTGATTTTCATGGCTCTGAAACTCACAGATTTTTTGTAATATGGAGGTACTTGTATCATTTTCCAAAAACCTTACCATTATATCTTCACAGGACAGGTTTTCTTAATTATTAATATTTGAGAAACAGAAACAGTTATATATGTTGAACTTTACAGTATGAAACAAAAATGAAAATCATTAAACAAAATATAATTAACATTAAAGAAATAAATATTTCATAATTTTCTGTTTCTATATTTAGGCAATGTCCAAAGTAAATTCCTAATTGAAGATTAATAGTAATATTTATATATATCTTATAATTAGGGGGTCAAATTAAAGAGGTGATGGAAACAATGGAAAAGAGGATTTTTTTTCTGCATGAACATAGGTGCTAATTTTATGCTTCAAAGTAAAACACAAAGAATTACAGGTTTTTTTTTTTTTTTGGGGGGGGGGCATCACTGCCTCTGGTGGTCGTGCCGCTCCTGAGAGCCACCGCTGGATTTGATCTGCCAAGCCCGTGGGCTCCATCAACCACTTACGCCACCAGGGATCAGCCCAGAATGACAGGTTTTTGTGCAGATTTTTCTTCTTAGCTAAATGAGACTTTCTAAATTATTCATCAAATACACTTTTTTCCCCATGAAATCGGGTCAAGGCTTTCGTGACACAGTGGATCTGGGTGAATGTTCTAACATTCTCCAGGTGATTCTCTGACTATTATGAGCAATAAGATAGGAATTATCAACATGGTGTCCAGGACGGAAAAGGGAAAGTCAAATAGTATTTCCCTGAAATTGATTAAATATATTGATTTCAAGATCTATGGAAATAGGCAAGTGTGGATTTTTTGCATAATAAATGACCTTTCCCCCCTAACAAACATTTAATCAACACACTAAAGCATTGGTAGTACATTTTGTGCTATTCACATTAACATCAACAGTTTGAAACTACCAATCTGTGGAAGAAAGATGAGGCTTTGAGTTATCTTTTAACCATGGGGGCTCTTCTGGCAGTATACCATATAATAGTCCATTATGATTCACATGCTTGCCAGTGGCTTAAATTCCAGAAGTGCAACACCTCTTTATTATTATTAATAGTTTTGCAAATTTTGAAGTTCCACAGACATCTGTTCACTTTAGATAATACTGCTAGTAATTCAAAGAGTTGGGCAGCTTCTAGAGTACTAAAATGCAAGCTTTGACAGTGTGACAAATGGACTTATTAATAGGAAGGTGAAATATGTAGAGATTTGTGGTCATGGGGAACCTAGGATATAATTGCTCCCAAGAGAATAATAACTTAACTTTTCTATTTCACTAAGCATTCTTATCCCTTTCCAATGATTGGGGCAACAGCTTTGTGTATTTGCTAAAAAGTGAATTAATTTGAAATAACGAAGCTATACATACCTACTACAGCTAGGTTTGTGAAGATCTCTATCATCACATCACTGTAGAGTTCCTTCTGAGAAACATCCATCAATATCCATTCTTCTGCAGTAAAATCCACAGCCACATCCTCAATAGTTACCGAGTCCTAAAATAGCCACATAAACTCCTTCATCTGTGGGCTAGGCATTTGAACTTATGTGAAAAGTAAGATGAAGCTTCTAATCCTGAAAACTTTCGTTTCATAGGGATTTGACAAAAATGGGTTCTCTGTGTTCCATGCAGTCTACCTTAGGACTTAGCCATTATTTGCATTCTCTAACCATTTACATTCACCTGTCCAAAGATTTCATCTCACCTTATAGACTTATCAATATGAGAACCCTTCAAACTTTTTTGTGAAAAATCTCCATTAATTTTAATTCCATTTTCTACTAACTTTGTAAAACCTCCTGGAGTTTATAGCAGAGCAATCCCATCACTTCCCACTTGGACTGTCCATTTCCAGTCTGTGTCCTAAAATAAGAGCTTGCAACAATTAGAAATTCTCTTAAAGCACCATAATCCAAATCATCTACTCACTCTTTTTTCTCTATGCTATTCTTTGTCACTCTGTCTCTATATGTGTCCTTATCTGGGGTCGGGGGGTGGCCACCTACCATAGCAGCAAATAAAATATTAAAAAAACTTAAGAGAATGTTGAAATTTTAGCAATTAAGGAACACTGCAAGAGTGGCAGCTTGTTTGTTTGTCTGTTGTTTTGCCTTTCATAAACTATTCCAGGAGATAACATATCATCAAGAAATTAACCATTTGAACATATAATTCAAATGTGCTGCAAAATATTAGGGGTAAACTTACCTTTGCTTCAGTAATTGACTTAATATCAATTCATATGTTTAAAAAACCACATGCAAGTTTGGAAAATATCTGTGCTTCAAAATTTGGTGAATGAGTACTTGTCACAGACTATTGGATATGCCTTTTGATGTACATTTCAAAAAAGATAAATTTACATAGAGCATTCAATTTTTCAAACATTATTATTATTATGATGGCACAAATGCAAAGTGCTGTTTAACATAATTTTAAAAACAGCTACAATTCTAGCTCAATAGAACTGCCAGAAACTCAAGATAGGTTGAAAAGAACTTGTGGAATGTGAACTTCATATTTTGTTGGCGATATCAGATATACAATCTTTGTATAAGATTGAGTATGGTAATACCATAAAAATGTTGGTTTCTCACCACACCAAGGTAAAACACTAAGGGTGTGTAGCAGAGCAGCAGGAGTAGGAGGGCATGGAGTTCCCAAGGGAGTGTAAAGGATATACTTAGGGACTAGGGTGTGGCACTCCATCAGACTCAACCGGGGAATACTCCTGGACGTCAACGAACAGACCTTGAATTATTCAGGTTTTATTTTGTTATTATCGTTTTTATTTTTTACATATATATATATATATATATTAGACATTGATTTTTTTGTTGCAGTTATCATTTTGTTTTCTTTGGTCACTTCATCTTATGATGCCTTTTTTGGGGTATATATTATTATCTCTGCAAGTCTATCTAGATCAGATAGGCTGGATGAACAGTCTGCAGGAGAAAACAATGGTACTGATGGTTCTGGGAAGACATGGAAGATGGGGAGGTGGAGGAAAGGAGGTAGTGTTCATCAGCCCAGTGATAAGGGATAAGTCAGTGACAAGGTGGGTGCAACAGGCTTGAGGGGAGTGATCAAGAGTAATGTAACAGAGAAATTACTAAATGAAGGCTAGGTATGATAGAGGGACAAGAGGAAAGTAAAAGGAAATAGAGGAGAGAACTAGGAGGCAAAGGGCATTTGTAGAGGTCTAAGTACAGGCATGTAAATAGGTAAATATATTTAGATATGATGGTGAAATAAAACTATGTGCATATACTTATAGGGTTAGTATTAAAAGAACAGATGGGCATTGGACATCCACTGAAGTACTTCCTCAATGCAAGAACACTTTGTTCTATTAAATTGGTGTTCCATGATACTCACCATCCTGACACGATCACTGAAGACAAATGTGTGCATAAGCAAAAGTGGTGAAGAAAGCTAATGGTACCCAGCTATCAAAAAATATAGCTTCTGGAGTTTTAAAAACTTGAGCATAAATAATCAGCCATCTAACTCAGAAGCAACAAATCCTACATTAAAGAAGCCCACCAGCCTGTGTGACCACAAGGGTTCAAAGGGATCACTTACCAGGCATCAAAGACCTAAAAATCATATCATTGCTTGCTCACCTTCCTTTTATGATTGCTGAAGATAAATGTGTGCATGAACAAATGTGGTGAAGAAAGCTGATGGTGGCTGGCTATCAAACGGTCTAGCATCTGGAGTATTAAAAACTTGAAGGTAAACAAGTGGCTGTCTAGCTCAGAAGCAATAAAACCCACATGGAAGATGCACTTCAGCCTGGGTGACCACGAGGTGTTGAAGGGATCAGGTATCAGGCATCAAAGAACTAAAAATTATATAATTATAAATGAGGGAGGTACAGATTGAGGACCCAAAGCCCATCTGTAGGTGAAACGACATACCCTTACAGAAAGGTTATGGGGAGGAGATGAGCTAGTCAGGGTACAGTGTCGCAATGATGAAATATGCGACTTTCCTCTAGTTCTTAATGCTTTTCCTCTCCCCATTATAATGATCCAAATTCCACCTTAAAAATCCAACCAAACTAGGGGGTGCACACTGGCATAGATAGGAACCAGAAACATGGGGCATCCAGGACAGATGTTCCCTTCAGGACCAGTGGCGAGAATGGCCATACCAGGAGGGTGGAGGGAGGGTGGAGTAGAAAAAGGGAAACAATTACAAGGATTTACATATAACCTCCTCCCTGGGGTACAGACAACAGTGAAATGGGTGAAAGGAGATGTCGGACAATGTATGATATGAAAAAATAGTAATAATTTATAATTATCAAGTGCTCATGAGCGAGGGGGAAGCAGGGAGGGAGGGGAAATATGAGGAGCTAATCCACAGGGCTTAAGTAGAAAGCAACTGTTTTGAGAATTATGATTGCAACAAATGTATAAATGTGCGTTGCATGCAATAAATGTATGTATTGATTGTGATAAGAGTTTTGAGTCCCCAATATAATGAATTTAAAAAAAAATTGGTCCATTTTAATATATTATAGGAAACTTTTCAGTAGAAAAATAGTGGAAGCTATTGAAACAGAACAATGCGATGCTGTGTAATTTAAAATTAGGAAAGATGCTGTACATATATAATCTATTATTTTTACAAATAATCTGAAAATCTAGTCATATGGAGAACATGGGATCATGATGGGAAACAATTACATTAGTAATCTGTGATGTACAAAGAGAACACTTTCTTGCTAAAAGTTACCAGAATGTGAAGACATTACAAATGAAAATCAAAGACTATATTCTTGATATTGTTTGCAACACATCACAAAGAAAATTAAAATCCTCACAACTGAAACAAACAGCAACCTAATAGCTTCTGCATAATTTTGAATCTAAATTTATATTTGATTTAGATCCATAATCAGTATCCTTGGAAAAATCTGTCAAGAAATCAAAGCACATATTTTATCTGGCACATCTTCCACAAAGGACCCACTTAAAGTGTTTAAAGCGATGACATAACTTTGGCACTAAGGGGAACCTGGCTCAAGTCATGATACATTCATCATTCATATTAATTTTTTTAATTGGACCACAAAGGAGAAAATGCAATTTAATTCATTTGAATTTTGTGGTATTGGTGCAGAATATTGAATATACTACAAACAGCAAGAAGGATAAAACAAATATATCTTGGGAAAGGAGTGCTGGTGGCACATTGGGCTGCTAAGTAACTGCCAGGTCAGTAGTTATAAATTGTCAGCCACTTCTCTGGAGAAGGTGAGGCTTTCTCTTTCTATATATAGTTAAAATTTTAAGAAACTCATAAGGACAGTTTATCCTCTCCTTTGCTATGAGTTGGAATAGCTACTATGGCAGTGAGTTTATACTGTTTGTTTTTGTTTGTGGTCTATTTGAAGAAGTAGAGGACAAATGCTATAATAAAGAAAATATGATGAGGTATCACACCCTCCCATAGATGGGACATGTTACAGAAATGGAATTGTCATGAGTTTTTTTTAAAGGTCAACAAAAAATGGAACCAGCTTCAATGGATGTATTTTAACAATAGCACCATAACAAGGTTAATTTGTCAGGCATTGTGACAAAACTGGGAAGGATTTCTTTCGGTTTTATGAAGGGTCATTATCAGTGAGCAATATTTCTACAAGGGTTACCACCACCATTAATAAAATTAATAAGTAATTTCCACATATTGACCTTTTGGTCACATCATCACCACACACATTCTTTAATGGGACCTTGAGAAGGCTAAGTCCCTAAGCAGTGTAAGTGCTTGATCTACCAATATAAGACCTCGATAGAAAAGGTTCACTGCCTGAAGTGGATAATGAAAACTGTAGGAATGGAGCACGGTTGACTCTGGACAACCTGATAATTAATGTCCCCTGGTAGACCTTTATATCCAGACTCTGCTCAAGAAGTTCTTTTACCAATAACAATGAATCAAGGCCTCAAATGGGATGTTGACCCTTTATATAACCAGACTCAAGTTACATAAGGAAGATCATCATAGTAGTCTAGTGCTTAAAGACAAATAGTAATATATTGCTTCATAAAGCTCAAGTCCTATTTCCACACCCCTTTTGGCTTTTACTTCATGGAAGTATACTAATCTAATACTTCCTGACTAATCTTACTCTGCATAATGAAAATATCCTATGTCTCCATAGTACTCACCATTTTGTAGCTAAAACGTCTTGACCTCAAATCAGTGCACTCTAAAAAAAAAAAAATGAAAGAAACAGTCACTAGGGAGTTTGGACTCCAGTGAATGATTTTTTTCATAGTAGTTGAAGTCCTTCGTTGAGATGTATTTATGGGTTAAGATAATTGTGCCAAATTTCTAGCTCCCTAGGCTGGACTATATTTTTTATTTTTTTCTGTGTGACAAATCTGTGACCAGAAACAAGAGGAGACAGCTTAAGTAAATGGGGCCACATTCTTGAACTGTACTTCTTATCCTAAATAGTGACCACCCCACCCCATGAGTTTAAGTTCATGCTCCAATCCGAAGGTGTTTTCATTGAGGACAAAGTCCACTATATCTTGAAAGAGCACATTCTTCTATTCTTCAGGTCCCCTTCAATGACATTCATGTCACAGAAGGAGGTATTTCCTGGTCTCAGAGAATAAATGAATTCCAGGTTTTCCTATAATGAAAAATGTTGGGCTGAGCTCCAGTGGCGTAGTGGTTGTGCGCGGGACTGCGGCCCACTGGGACGGAGGTTCAATTCTGGCTCCCAGGAGCAAAGGCTGGGCCTCCTACTCCCACCACCAGGGCAGTGATGCCTTAAAAAAAGAAAAATGTTAACCGGAATTACTGTATAGGATACACAGTAGAGGATATACTGTAGGTTACTGAATTACAATATTGGATATTGAATGTTTAGGTTGATGATTGACCTATGTTGTTGACCTCAAAGAGGAACCCAAAGATTTGAATTTGATATTAACTTAGGTGAATTATCAGGCAAAATGTATGTTTTCAGTCCAAGTCAATGAAAACATTGTGACAGTAATTTTTTTTTTTTATTTTTGTGCTGCTAAAACACATGTATTGTCCTTACAAATAATTTAGAGGGGGCTGAGCTCCGGTGGTGTAGTGGTTGTGCGCGGGACTGCAGCCCACTGGGATGGAGGATCAATTTCAGCAGTGGCCCCACAGGAGCAAAGGCTGGGCCTCCTACTCCCACCACCAGAGTGCAGTGATGCTCTCCCCCAAAAAACAAATAATTTAGAGAATTAGGATATGTGATCAATACTTTTACTGCTATTGCTAATTCCTGTGCACTATTACACTAATAATTATTTATTTCCATTTATGGTTTTTCCCTGATTATTTGACTATAACACCATCATAACCTTGCTTTTTACCCTAATATTTTAATGATCATGTAACTAAAATATTAGAAACTAATTATATTCATTTTTAGTAGCTGTCACTCACCCCTTCTTGTTTCTTTACTCCCCACTACCTCACCCAGCTATGTCCTATTCTTTTATTTATTGAACTCAATGTAAGTTTCTTTCCTTCCTCTTGTACATGCTTTATAGTTCAGTGACTCATCTTTTTTATATATCATCTGTCATTTTATTTATTTCTCTAAAATCATGGTCTGCCTTTAATCCACATCCTATATATACCATATTTATTGTATGAATAAAATGGAAATTTTAGAGATATGAAAATCTCAGGCCCAATTGAAGATAAATGTCTTCTTTCACCAGACATCTAATTGAAGGAGAATATTTTTTTGAAGGAGAATATTTTATGAAGATTGTTCATTAGTCTATAATACTGCAATCCATAATTGTCAACATAGTTGCATAAAATGAATAGGCTGAGTGATTCTCATCCATGCCACTTCAACCCATACTGAGCTTTTTATCAGTTTATCCTGCCCCTAGCCCCTTCAATCCCTTGGATACTGTACAATATCTATTGTGTGAAGAAATAACCTAAGATTGTGAGAGCCCATTTATAAACCCATAGTAATATGCATAGTACAGTGTGGTAAACAGTGATGCTTGATTTTGAAGCAGACAACAAGAGACAGATAGACATAAATAGGTGATGAGAGCATTATAAGAACTACCTTAGGGCTGAGCCCCGGTGGCGTAGTGGTTGTGCGCGGGACTGCGGCCCACTGGGACGAAGGTTCAATTCCGGCTCCCAGGAGCAAAGGCTGGGCCTCCTACTCCCACCACCTGAGGGCAGTGATGCCTAAAATTAAAAAAAAAAGAAAAGAAAAGAAAAAAGAACTACCTTGTTTCCTATTCCCACCAGGGCAGTGATGCCACACACACACTACACACACACACACACACACACACACACACACACAGAACTACCTTGTAAGACATGAGCACAGGAAACTTCATTTTGGAAAAGAAATGAAAGTATAATATTTAGGCACAACTTAAATATCAACCCACTGCCAAGAACCAACAGATGGTCTGAAGAAAGTCTGGGGGGCCCTAATAAGACTTGACTGTATGTCGTGGAATTTCCAGAATGATGTCAAAGGGCCAGCTGAACTGCCTATATAAAGCTGTGTAGAGACACTGAATTTTCAGAGAGCTAGGAACCAAGCAGACATCAACTCATACTCTTTCCAACTTTATCTGGGGTGAATAAACCAATGAAGGCTATGATGCTGATGCTGACATAATAATGAATGTAGCGTGTTGCCTCTATACTTTGATACTACTTTAATGTTCTTGTACTTGACATTGTAAGTAAATTTTAGGATGATTCGATTGTTTATGTGTGTTTTCAGTGAATAAACCAAGCATTTGAAAATGTCAGAGTGTTAAGTAATTATTGATGGTGCTGCTCATGACAACAAGATATCCCAAACATGCCTTTATCAATGCAGATACATCCTTAACTAGAAAACAAGTCAAGAGGGATGCTTATTTCCTACTCTCTGCAGTAACTCTTGTGCTTAAGGATGTCTGGTTTAAAGCCTTTGTGAAAGATTGCATCCTATAGTCAAGGGATGGCAAGGGGTGAGCATATGGCTGATGCCAGGAGCCAAGGTAAGGACAGAACTTTAAAAGTACAAGGAATGGATAAAAAAAAGAAATGGCTTATTGATTATTTTCTCATCTTGATTTGAGCCTTAGTTCCAAGTTTTATGGTTATTGCTGACAGATGGCAAACAACACAAACTGTAGGAGAGGACTTAATGACTTGGGTTCTAGGATATCCCATCCATGCTCTTGGTCTCCTAAGAAGAGGGGGAGGGGAACTTGTGCCTAAGCTTGATCTTGTGAAACAGTTCTGGGAGGGGTAGGAAGACAAAATGAGTGTGATGGGAAGAGGCTATACTGTGATAAAGTAGGAAGGGGTTGGTCTGAGGGGCTGAATTGGATATCATTAACAATGTCTTTGGAAACTCCCAGAGAGTTTCTGAAGGCAGTTACTGGATAAGGGTGTAGTTTAGGGTCTCCCTAAAACTTATCTGTAATTCAAATTACTAGAAAATTGCACAATTTATTTTAGACACTTTCTTGCCCAGTCATCATACATATCTGGAATATAAATCTCACCATCCCATTATGTCTTAAGGACAGATTGCAATCTCAGGACTGGGAGGCAGGCTGATTGTCTACCAATCCCCTCCTTGAGGAACATTATTAATATAAGCCTGAATAAGTTTAACTCTTACCAGAAAAACTGTTAACTTATGGAAAAAATACAAAACAACAGAATGGTGATAGTCAAAGACCAGAGATTAATTGATATATTGTATTTGATAAATCTGCAGAGTAAGCCTTTCAGAATGTTGAAAAACAAAGATATTACTTTGAGGACTAAGTACAGGTGACCCAAAGCATAGCATTGTAAATTACTTCTCATGGTTGTGAAAGTTGGACACTGAATAAGAAAGACTGAAGATGAATCAATGTGTTTTATTTGTAGTGTGGGCCAAGAATATTGCAAATATCATGGACAATCAAAAGGAAAAAAAATCTGTTTTGCCAGAAGTAAGGTAAGAGATCTACTTAGAGGTAAGGATGGTGAGAGTTTATATTACAAACCTTGAACATGCTGTCAAAAGAGAAAAATCCCTGGAGAAAGTTACTATGTTTGGTAAAGAAGAGGTACAGTAAAAAATAGGAGTCACTCTAAAAATGGATTGACAAAGTAACTGTGAAAATGCATCATTGCAATCCTAAATTTTGAGGATAGCACAAGAGAGGGCAGTGTTTTGTTGTGTTGTGCACCAGGTCCCTGTGAAATATAATGGATTAAAGATAGCTAACACAAGACACCCTCAGAAACCACTAATAAGCACCCAGTATATACACAGAATGTTAGTGCTACGTGTGTTTACAAAAGTAATTTCCATGATCAGATGCCAAACCCCTTAAGTGACATTTTCTGAAATTTAAAATTAGAACAAAGTGACAATAAAATCAGAGAGGAGTTCTTGCCCCTCATTAATTTACATCATTCTCTTAGAGGTGAGCTGAAAGAAATCCTCTAAGGTCCACACAACATGTAATACAGACAGAGTATTTTCACAAACGTGGGCTCTAGTATGAGGACAGTACAAAAATCTTTCAGGTGTGCATGGAAATTTGTCTGGAAGGAGTTATGTAAATCATTTAACCTCTAAACTGAGGTCAGCTGGAATAACAGAGGATCCAGCTAGAACAAGGGATAGTTGAGTGGGTTTCAGGTTGCTCAGAATATCTCTAAAAATTTTAGTTGAAGTAAAATGTCATGAGAAACTAGCATCCAAGATGTGAGATCAATTAAAGATTCTAGTAGCTAGCACTTCGGTATTAAGACAGTATGAATAAACATCATTTTATGGTTTTGATATTTATGTTAAAAATTTGGGGTGAACACATAGCAATACTTGTGAGAGAACACTACTAACACTTTCTATGAGACCTGGTGTGAGATAACCAATGAGAGATAATCATGCTTCAAGAAATACTTTAGCATGGAAGGATGCAAGAAAAGAGAGAGCTACAGAGCTGGAAGCAGCTAGAGTCAGATGGGTTCCCTCTCTAGAAGTGGGCATGGCAGAGAACAGGCTGGGGGAGGGGCCAACATCCCACACCCACAGGGATAAATACAAGAAGGGAGGAAGAGGAAGAGTCCTGAACAATACTTGTGAGATTTTGTAGAAGTGGCGAGATTTGTTTCTTGTTCTAGTGTTGTTAATGATACGGGCTCCTTATGTGCCCTTAATAGTTCAGTTTTTGTTTGTGCCAGCAATAGGGCTTTTACCCAGTTATCCAGCATTTGGACAGAATTATGTGTGCTAGCCTTTCTCCCTCCAGACATAGATATTATTCCTGGAAACGAACCTGTCCCTATCCCTGCTATTGATTACATGGCAGGAAGAGCTAAAGGGCAGTGCAACTAGGTGACCTATTTGTAAGATAAGGGACCAGTACTGCAGTGGCCT